>JAUBOC010000050.1:13784364-13800393 GCA_032275365.1 Anablepsoides cearensis | reverse complement strand
AAGGCCTTTATTGTCATTGTACAGAGCACAATGAAATTACAGTTCAGAACACCCATTCAGAAGAAGACAAAAATAATGTCACCAGCTCTGTAGTATAACATTCAGTCTAAATACTGATGTCATGCAGTTTAAAGTGCCTGTGACATTCCTATCCTTTAAATACAAAAAATCTAAGAAAGCCTTTTTATTGGCATTGTACACATGATTTACCCATTTTCTCACATAACTGTCCTATTTTCTAATAAATTTGGCTCAGTTAAAGTAAAACAGGAAGTGACATCAAAGGGGAATAAAATAAACTTGCTGATCTCTGTTTATTAAAACAAAGTTATTTAAACTTTAACTCGTCTTTGTTTCTCTTTGATAGCAACTAAAAATAATCTAAAGAAATATCAGCTTCTTCTCTACAGTCTGTGATGTTAGCTTTTGTAACAATGCTCTGTTTACATGCTGACATTCCCTTTTGACATCACTTCCTGTTTTTTTTTTCACATGCAAATATCTCAACAACCGTTCATCTCAGCAACATGAAATTTGTTTTGCAGTATGCTATCAATGTTATATTTCCCAAAAAAATGTGTTCATGTTTATTACAAAAATCTGATGTCACAGGCTCTTTAAAGATTGGAACTTTGCACATCTTCAGCTACAGGACTTTTTTAAACTTTCTAGATTTGTAATGTCTTGAATGACTGAAACATTATTATATCCTTAATGACCATGAAAAAAAAAAAAAAAAAAAAAAACACCAGCAGCAAGACTGGTGTCCAAGTGGAGTCAAGACCAAATGACAAATATTTTATAAAACTTTACACCACTGCCAATTTTTCATTGTACGAGTACTGTTGCAGATATGTTGTCAGCAGTGGTGGGCACAGTTCTGCTAAGGCACTAAAGCACTAATAGGGGAACTAATTTTCTGATTAGTGCTTTAGGGCATTTTGTTCATTTTAAAATTTATTAGTGGATATTAGCACTAGCTAATAGGCTAAATTTAGAAGCACTACTGAGGTCTATAAATGTTATTGATCAATGTTAATGTTAACAGCTGATGGTGAAAGCTGATGCACATTTTGTTCATGTGTGTCTCTTGGTGACAATATATTGGCAATACATGAACTCAAATACAGCAGAGAGCAACATGGTAATATGTGACTCATGTTATTTGTTGAAGAATGTTCATGGGTTGACTGGGTTATTTTAGTGCTTTAGAATTAGCTTTTGCTAAAACTTTCAGTGCATTAGTGCTTTAGAATTAGAGGACCTAAATATTTGAGTTAGTCTTTTAGGGTTAGTGGAACTAATTTCCAGAAAAACTACAAAGTGGAATGGTTGTTTTAAGATGGCAGCAATACACTGAGCTGTTTAGACTATATCTGTTAGCTTGTTAAACTCAGAAAAAAATCCTTTTTCTCCTGACTGAGGTTGTTCAAAAGCATTTTTACAACAGATGTAAATTATTCATAAGCTTTTCACAGAAACCCAAAAGATCCTTTTAATCCCTTTTTTTCAGTTTGTGCGCTCAAAATGATTCCACAACCAGGAGTAAAAAAAAAACATATAGAAAAAGAGAAAAACAGATCATTGCTCACATGTTGTCACAATGAATTGATAGAAAAAAAATCAGTTGAAACTTTACATACCATTCATAGCATCTGTTTGATTTGTGTTGCAGATGGAAAAAAAAAAAGACTTGAAACGTTCAGCGAGTGTCTGAGCTAAGAGCATTTTATTGGTGGGAAACAGAGCAGACTCCCTCGGGTTTGTCACAGACTCAAAGCATCTTCACTTTTATTGAGTTATACACACCAAGCCAGAGCCTGTCAGGCTCAGATTAGCTTTCTAAACCATCTATAAAGGAAAATCTTATTGTATCGCGGCTGTGTTAGGACTCAGCTGAAAGATGGATGCCGTGCTGTTGTGAGTAAAGTAAGAAGTATGCAGGAAGTGCTGGGGATGAACTCAGATCCAGAGGTAGGATTTGCTATTCCCTGAAAGTTTTATGACACAGGTTTTATCTTCCATTTAAGCTTCAGCAGCCGCAGCCCTGGGCCTCCTCCTGCCTCTCTGTGTAATCCATTTGATTTTACTGCTGCTTTTCAAATCTCTTCATTTTCATCGGTTAAATAGCTGGACTGCTTTCTGTTGTAATCCCAGTTTAATTACCAGCTTAAATGTTGCAGGGCTAATCAGTCAGCATTGAGCAAGAATGAGGATCTATTTTCTCTGAATGGGATAACAGATGCTCAGGGACTCACTGTCCCTTTCACTGTGACACACACACATCCTTGTACTTACATCAAACTGAGGGCTTTGTATTGACTTCCATTCATTTTTGTAACTGCATTCATGCCTAACCCAGACATTTTCCCTAACCTTAACCATTAGTCTATTCCTAACCCTAACCTGAACCAAACTGCACCATACCTCTAAACCTGACTACCAGAAATGGGTAATCAATTTACACAAATGACCTCACTTTTTTTGTTAGTTGTGAAAATGGTCCTCTATATGTAGTACACACACACACACACACACACACACACACACAAACCACTTCCCCCCACATTAAAACAGCTCTTGAACTACTCAATCATTCATCCTCTGCTAGAGACACAGATGTCTGCACCATGCAGGCTTTTGTCCCAGCCACGAGTGTTCAGTTTTTTTTAAGTAAAACAAAAGAAGGTGGTCAGTATGAGAGATGAAATGTAGTAAACGTAATGTGTACATGCATTATTTCAAAGTGCCGATGTGTAAACACTGAAGCACCATTTTTAATATTCTGTTCAGGGTTTTGAGTCTGTTCGCATGACCTGAACTTTCAAAAAAGAAAGAAAAAAAAACATTCAAGTTATAAATCAAAGCGTGTGGTTTGATCAGGAATAGTGCGCTGTGACTTTTGACAGAGGTACATTGTAAAACATTTGTGAAAATCTTAAAAAACTGCAAGAAAATTCCTACTATGACAATAGGAGTTTTAACATTTGGGCAGTCTTTGGAGCAGAAACAACTAACATCCAATAGCGGAACAATTTTTTCTTTCAGTGACCAGAATTTGGAACGCAACCCATGACATTTCCAGCTCAGAGATGAAACAGAATGAACAGAATGAAGAAACATAGACGAGTAGTTTCAGTCATTTTAATGAGACTTTGCTGGGATTTCGCGGTCAAACATGACGGAAGTGAGTTTCATTGACATATTTTATCTTCATGCATCCTAACAGATAATGCTTCTGCCTTTACTTGAAAAAGCCGTTAGCAAACTACTTAGCTTCCCCTAAATGAGGTTTTGCCAGCTTTAAGCCTGTTAACAGCTGACATCAATGGGTTTGTGTCGGTCCAATCAGTCTTCAGCTGGAAGGAGATGTGAAACAGTGATTAGCTGTTAGCTTCTGCTAATTTTTACATGCCCACCACCACATAGGCTACACCACGGGATGAAACAACAACAACAAAAAATAAAAGGCCCATCAGGGCCCTCTGCCATTCCATGCCATTTTTTTTAGGAATTTTCGACTTATTGCTTTCACCTGTTAGTTAAGCCTAATTTTTAGTCTGAGTTTCTGTCTTCCTGTTTCTAAATTTGCTGTCAGAGTGACGGACACAGGTGTGGTTACCATCGAGTCACTGGCAGCAGCTTTTGACCTCAGTTGTTTTTACACTTCTTACGTCAAACTTTTGGCATGTTTTCTTAGCATTTGAACCCTTCAATATCTCTTCAGAAATTGTCCGAGATGAAGCAGATGCTTTAGTTCTGGGTCAGCTCAAGGTTTTTTTTTTTGTTTTTAAAAGAGACTTGTTCCTTTACACTATCATGTTTTCTCAGGATGAACGAGTCAATGAAAAACAATGTCTGGTTTCCTTAACTTACAATTTACTAATTTTCATTTTGCAATATACTGATTCTGACTTTTTTTTAATAATATTGAATTCAATTGCACATGTTGATCTAATCTGAATTAGAATTGATACGTGCTACTTCAGTGTCCTGTGATGACTCGTGCTGTAAAGTATTAAATATTGCTTTGCATCTGAAAATGACAACTTTTCAGCATGTTCGCATTAATGCTGTCCTCCTTAGGACCAATTATACAGTAAATGATTTGTTTTTAGTTGTTATCTGCTCTAATAGCCCTCCCCACATGCCATATAACACTCAGAACTCGACCCAACAGTGCAACAGGGAGGCATGAAAGACACGTTACTCTTTCCTCTGCTTGTTCTGCTCCAGATATCAACAGAGCTGAAAGAAAACTTTTAATATTCTTTAAGCTGACAGGGATTTTACCCCCCCCCCACCAAAAAAAAAAAAAAAAAAAAAACAGGTCTAGACAAAGACACATTCTGACTGTTTCATAAATATTGCTGTATTTAAACAAATCCTATTGCATATGTTTGTTAGACTTTTACCACAATTTTTATATGTTTAACTGTGGATATTTTGTTTTATTTTAATCACCAATCCTGAGCTGTGTGGACATACAGAATTAAAACGTGCACATTGGTTTTATTTTTTCAACCTAGTTTTATCAACAACATTGTATGTTATGGTTGTAAAACAAACCAGTTGGAATATTATGTGGAAGCTGGAGTCCCTCAAACAGCACTCAGCTAAAAACAGAAATGATATGGTGATGAATAAGTACACTTCAGAACACTTGTGAAAATTAGAGGTAAAGACCACAATCCATCCACTGCAGCTGAAAAGGCAAATTAATTCATTAGGGCTTAATTTTGACACTTGCAGCTATTCAGATATCTCAGCTCTGAATGAGCTGAAACTTTAGTATAAAACAAAAAAATATGCAACAAAACATATGATGATTAGGAAACACACACCTCCTCTGGACTCAGAGCTCATGTAAAATGGAATAAAACGTTCTGGTGATTTAAAATAACAATGTCTTTTTTTGTAAAGCACAAACACTGTATCCTGTGAACGAAAAGAAAAACAGTTTGTTTATAGCCAGCAGTTCAAAGACTGAGTTAGTGGTTATCATGATCATAAAATCTGTGAATCATCATTAGTTAGAAGTACTTCATTTAGGCAGAAACACATAGTTGAAAAACACACAATAATTGCTGTAATATTAAACTGGAAGAGCCTGAAATAAAGTATTTATAGTTTATCTTTTCAAGTCCTCTCTGTCTGCATTCTGGGTACGATTCCTCCATTCACAGTGAGTCATCCTCCTCCATCTTACTCTGTCTCCTGCATCCTCTGTCCTCACTGTACCTCCATGTCCTCTAATTGAATTCATGCATCTCCTCTTTGTAGTTTTCCTGGCAGCTGCATCTCTAACACCCTTCTACCAATATACCCACTGTCCCTCCTCTGGACATGTCCAAACCATCTCAGTATCTCCTCTCTAACTTTATCTCCTCAGATAGTTCAATTTTGAAAACTGTTGAGTAAGAAAATCTCATCAGTGTCTCTCCAATGGTACTGTATGTCATTAGGTCCCCTTCTTCAATCTCTTCAAAGCTTCCCAAACTTCATCCTAATCTTTCCCACTTCCCGTTCCACCGTTTCTTTGACCTCTTGTCTTCTCTCTTGTCATTCTCTTCATTCATTAGCTTCTTCCATATTCCCATCACACTCTTCTCATCTGTTAGAACATAACCATCTCTATCTTTGACAAGTCTCACCACCCACATGTTCTCCCAGCATGATCTCTTTGTTTTACCAGTTAATTAAAGTCCTTCTCTCCCTCCTTATGTCCAGTATTTTGTATAACTCACTGACACCTTGTGTTTTGTCTTTGCTACCTTCGTCTTTTCCCTATGTTACATCTCCTTATACATCTATCAGTCCTCTCACTGTGGCTAACCTCTTCCTCTGAATAACTGCCTGCACTTCATTATTCCATCACCACCAGGTTTCCTTGTTATTTTTCTCCATCTAGATGATACCAAGTACCTTCCTACCTGTCTCAATCACTACGGCCATTCCGATCCTCTTATTAAAATCCATCACCCTCTGTCCTTTCTTGTTTCACAAACATGTCCACGCAGGTCTGCACCAATAACAACTCTCTCCTCCCTGGGAGTAATATCATTTCATTTAGATCCATCCATTCTCCTCTAACTCTCATCCAACAGTAACCAATCACAACATTCAACATCAGACCTGTTTTTCCCTTTAGTCACATCACCCTTTCCAACACTCTTTTCACCTCAATACCTGCTTGTAAACACCTTCAGCAGGACCACCCCTGCATAAACACTGTTATGTAATTAACAATGTGCTGCTGGCGTGGATGTGGAATTAAGTTTTTAAGCAGTGAAACTGCAACAACACAATAATTCTCCCTGACACAAGTCATTCCATCGTAGGCATCACTCTCCTAAATCCATGCAAGGAATTTATCACAACAACACACACACACACAATACCATTTTCCACACTTGCACAGAGAAACACACAAAGTCTGTTTATTAGTTTCTTCCATTGCTTTGTGGGCCCCAGCAGACTGAAGAAGAAGCTGGAGGAGGGGGAGAGGGGGATGGTACAGGGAGTGGTTTAGCAGGATGTGAGGTGTGGTCTGTCAGGCAGCTGGTGTGTAAAGTAACCATAGAAACCTTTGTCTAGAATCAGCAAAACAGAGATAGAATTTACAAAAGACGCAGACTGAAAAATTAGATTTTTTTAAATTAATCAAATCAAATTGCCTTTCATCTACATTGATTTTACGCAGTGCATTAAACATTGATGTTGTAAAAACATTTAGATATAGTATTTGATTTGATACACAAGTGAAATTCATTTGAAAGAAAAAGATTTAAACCCTTTTTTCAATTTGCTTTAAAAGCAACAATCACTGGGTGAAATTTGACTTTTTATTGGTCCTTGATATTTTGCTCACATAAATTAAAGAAGTGCAAATATTAAGATATTTTTTTCATATCAAACCTTAAAAAAACTTATAAATTAAAAGTAAAATTATGCCTTTGATCAAAGCAAGTGACCTCAGTGTTATTTTGACGCCCTCTAGTGTTGAAAAACAGCAAATTCACAATCCTCATGATTACAGCACACTTCAGACAATATCTGAAATCCAGTGTTGTATAAAGTACCACAAAGTGATACTTGAGTAAAAATACAAGTATCTTACCAAAACATTACCTTGTTAAAAGTGAAAGAATCATTTAAGAATATTACTTGAGTAAAAGTCTTAAAGTATCTGATATTATTTTTACTTAAAAGTAAAAGTACTGATTTAAAATGAGTTGTTAGATTTTCCGTAATGACATTTATTAGGAGGTGACCTCCCCCAAAAAATGCAGAAATGACTATAACATATTAAAATAATTAATTAATGTTAAATTTAGGATGCACTAGTCCAGCTGTTTCCGTTTATATACATATATCAATGGTGCCCAAACCCTTTCCCCAAAATGAAAATCTATCCGAGGGCTGCGGCCAAATGCAATAATTTATGAAATACAAATACTTCTTAAGTACAGTCCTTTTATTTTAATGATTATGTCCTGCTAGAGTGTGACTTGATTTGTTCGTGTACAAACTAATACAGTATCAGAATTTTATTATGCTTTTCATTCAACCACAATTACATTCACTTTATATAGGAGGTGCAATTTATATGGATTGTATTTATTTTTTACAATAACAAGCTGGAATGAAAACAAGCAACAATTAAATAAAAGTAATGACTTTTTGGCTTTTTAAAAAAATGTAAGGAGTAGACAGTACAAATAATTGTGTGAAAATGTAAAAAGTAGAAGTAAAAAGTAGGCTGCAAAATATTTACTCAAGTAAAGTACAGATACCTCAAAATTCTATTTGTAATTAGTTACTTTACAACTCTGCTGAAATCCTCAATAAAAGTACATCATTAAAATAGAGACACTTATAGAAGTTGTCCAGGCATTCAGATTGTTTTATTCAGAAGAAAGGTCAAAGACATGATACAAAAAAACAAATAAAATAAAATGCAGAAATGTGGTGGACATACAACACTAACATGTGCAGAGTACAAAATATCACAATGAATTATGTACATCACAAAAATAAGACAAATACAAAGAGAAGCACTTTCAGCTAGATGGGAAATTTTTATTTACATAACAATAATTAATAATAATCAATAAATAACAATAAAATACATTGGTTGCTTGCTGTCACAAAGCAGGATTTGCTGATACGTATAGCTGAATGATAATCTATAACTTTTATGTTACAGGCACAACAACCATGTTCTTTACAGTAGCATAAGATACACTGTCACCTCGTGTGTATCTTTTTTAACCGAGTGCCCCTTCCATTTCCCCTCTAAACCACATAAAATCACATTCAAGTCAGTTCAGGGCATAAAAGCTGCAGAAAGACATTTCTTTGAAGACGTAAAGGTGTGTTCTTTAAGAAAACAGTGCCAAAAGAGGTTAACAATAAGTGGATATAAGCTGCTGGCTTTGCAGTTTCTTTATTTTTATAAAGACAAAGAAAAAAGGAAATCTGAAACCCAACAACATCTCTGTTTTCCCCAGCATCTGAGACAGAGAAGTTCATTGAGGATATGCTAGAAAAGACTGGTAAACATCTGCAACAACAAATCTCTTCTGTCAGAGGGGCAAAACACAAAATACCATCAGATCTATCATTTCTCTGGATATTTGTTACACTTTATCACATGACAAACAAGTATGGATATACAAAATGAGTTATATACAAACAAAACGATAAACATACTGACCCCACATGGGCTGGAGCTGATCAATATTCCATCTTATAATGTCGATGGAACAAAATCGTCAGTTTTTTGTATTTCTTTTAATGTATTCTCTCTTGATGTTGGTTTATTATTGTCCATATTTAGACTATTACTGTGTGATATTGCATGGCGGCTCAGTAGTGAAAGGTTTTTGTTCTAAAGCAAATAACAGTAAATAAAATACTGTACAATCAAACACAGAAAAGCCAGTAAAAGAGCCTGTAGATTTAAAATCTCTCTCATGTACAAGCTTGGCTGAAATGAAATCATAGCGTTTATTATTTTCATTTTTCCATCAAGGAGAACATCACATTTGTGTAAATTCAGTATTCCTGTCTCTATCCAGCATTGCTTGTTGGTTACAGCAGTAAACAAGCCGGTCTGTTTACTGTTCAGCCTCAGGGTTTTGTCGCTACATATCCCCCCTCTTGGGTTGGTACCAGACACCTGGCATCGCAATAAGGAGCAGGAATACTACAATCTATTCCAAATTCTACTACTTTGTTGTGGATAATTGGTGATAATGGTCCTCTTACTGCTAACAAATCAACTTCCTCTCAACAAAGATCGATCTCGTACTTTATCTACAACAACTCAGATCATGGCTCAAAGAAATAAACCTTACTTGAACACACCCATGCAGTTAATTCATCCTCAAATGAAGTCTGTCGTGTTTTAGCAACTTAGAAGCCAAAGTAGGGTCACCACCTCACCTGTCCCACCCCCCTCCTCTTCCTCTAATCTCTTTTGGCACGTCCTTTCCTCTTTCTCCTCCCAGAGTTCTCCTGGGGCTTCTCCTCTTTGCTCCCCATTAGCGTTGCTCCATTAGCAGCTTTGTTGAAGCCGTTCAGGTTGCCGTTGGACAAAGCCTTCGCCGCCTTGGAGGAAGAGGAGGCGTCGCGCCGCACAGGCTGCTGGCGACGGTAAGTCTGGTAGTAGAAGTTGCCGAACAGGACGATGAAGGTGATGGCGTAGCAGATTAGGGAGTAGTGCATCCAGTGGGGGAAGTCACAGTTGACGTAGAGGGAGAGGGCAGTGTGGCCGATGGTGATGTGGAACTGAATCTGAGACACAACAAGAGAGAGAAACTGTTACACTCATGTACTGCAGGAAGGTAAGACATTTTAGTTTTTGATTGCTTACCATCTGGATGATGGTCAGGTACTTCTTCCACCACAGGAACTTTTGGATTTTAGGTCCGCAGGAGGCCAAGCCGTAATACAAGTACATCAAGACGTGGATCAGTGCGTTCATGTGTGCACCAAAAAAGGCTGTAAGAAAATTTAATACATTTCAGAACATTAATCCAACTTGCAATTCAAGTTTTATGAAGAGATCTTTTCCATTGACCATGAAAAAGCGCAAATTAGAATTTCGAAAAAAAATTTGCTCAATGGAATAGTCTCAATTTTGAAAAAACTTCAGTTTTTCGACAAAATGTTTTTACGCTAGGATGAGGTGGTTTTTCGGCCAGATCGAAATTGGTGTATTTCACAAAACTGCAATGGAAACACTTTTTTCGCATCACGGGAGTCATGTGATCAAGAACCAGCTGTTTCTACTGGCGAAAAGACGATGAAGAGAAAAAGACAACAGGAAGTAGTAGTAAAATTGCCGAAGTTGTAAAAGAAATTAGTAAACTCACCGACTACAAATTCCCAAAAACGCCACATACGTATCCGCTCCCAAGTATAAGAGGCTTGTTGCCCGAAAGCCTCGGTAAGACGCTGACATCTCCTCTGATCACTAGTGTTGTGGTAACAACATGCATGATTGTTTACATCCACTGCGTGAATATCGCGAGAACATGCGTATTCATGCGTGATTTCAATAGCATTTCTTTCTTAATGGAAACACCGCAATTGCGAAATTGTGGTTTTTTTCGACAATAACAAAATATCGACAAAGTTTTTCACACATTTGTAATGCAAACGCAGCTAATGATGGACATTTTTTTTATTTTGCTAAGATCAACCAATATATATATTGTGAGCCACTAAAGAAATCCTCTAAAAACAGAACTCTCAAGAAGTTTATGTTGGTCTACAACTGATTAACTTGAAGATGACCAGAGTTAATTGACTTTAATCAACACAAATTAGCTATAATTTGGTCAGTTTTACAGACACTGAGTTTAATTTGATGTGATTGTAGCTGAGTCATCCTTAACACATGTTTGAGATTTGTTTTGATTTAATGTACCACAAAGATATATTAACTTTAGCTTCAAAGCCTTGTATTTTATTATCAGCATTTCATAACATGTCTTATCAAGAAGAAAAAAGAGTGTAACTGTAACTACCTGTGTGTCAGAAGCCATTACTATGTGTTTGCACTTTTCTATTTGTTTTGTAAATGAAGTGTTTTAGTTGAGCATGTGGCAAACCATTGTTTTGTACATCAAAAGGACAAAACTCTTTAAACAGAGTACCTGTTACCCACAATGCTAACATTTACTAAGTAGTGGGGAACTTACACTGTCCTCCTGCCACCCATTTGATGCCGATCCACCAGAGCGTGAACATGGTGCAGTGGTGGTAGACGTGCAGGAAGGTAACCTGGTTGAATTTTTTCCTCAAGATGAAAAACACCGTGTCCAAATACTCAATGCCCTTAGAGACGAAGTACCACCACAGTGCTCCTGCCATCTGGTTTTAAAACAACACGAGGGGGCAAACAGGGAGGGACAGGTAAACAAACACAAAAAGAAAGCGAACATTAAAAAGGAATGAGGAGGAAACGAATATGTTGGACTCAGATTTCTATCTTTAAACACAATCAGAAGCGTCAGAGTCATCTGAGAACGGCGTCTTGCTGATTGGTGTGTCACTGCGTCATGGAGAAACAGGGAGGAAGGTGAAACTGAGCACCGATCTGATGTACAGGTCACACTTTTTCTGATAACCACATAAATGACAGCAGATCCTCTTTGTAAAAGCCGACAGTGAAGCTTCAGTGATAGGCTGTTACTTTGACAGCTCTGTCAAAGACCTGAATCTATGTGTAAAAGTTAACAGAGGGGTTTGAATCTTTCATGAGGAGAAGTCATACCTGTGTTAATGATTTCCATAAGGTTGTGTGTATGTTTTCAATATGCTCACCCTGACTTCATTGGGGTCGTCTGAATAGTCCACAGACTGACAAATGTAGCTGTATCTTGCTGCTCGCGCTGCCATGAACAGCTGAAAAACAAGAGTAACTTTGTTTAAACAGACTAAAATACACATGTATGAGAGCAAAATGATGAGCAAGACTAACTGAATGACATTCGTCTTAGCGGTTAGCTGTTAGTGTTAGCGTCTGCTAATTTTGTTACATGTTTTGCGGTCTAACATCAGCAGAGCTATATTTGTTGTTAGCTGCACTCAACCCTTTGTTACTGCAAACATGGAAGAAAATTATGACTTTTTTAAGGAAAAAAAGTAAATTCAGTCAAGACAAGAGTTTTTACCATAGATTTTTTTAATTAGGACCAGAACGTCAAAGAAGGTGTTTTACCTTTTTTTTTTTCCAATTAAAACACTAGTTCATTTCTCTGTAATAGGAGCTCTCTCTGGACTTGTACAGTGAGTACTGTGAAGCAGGGTACTAAGAGTGAACATGTGCCAGCTAACAGAAAACATGTTTTCAATATTGTTAGCATGTTGTCTCAATAGGCATTGTGTACCTTTCTTATGGATAAACAAAGAATATGTGGAAGTGTTAAATTAACACTATGGGTGTTTTATTTAACACTAAACTCAAAACCAAGAGTGTTAATTTAACACTGTCATACAAATATAGCACAGCCCTTACTGTGTAGTGTGTGGGCTAGACAAAACTTCAGTTATTCACACTTTAACACTGTAGGGCTTGTTCTATAAGACTGAATATTTCCCTAATTATTACAAAAAAATGACTGAATTATATCAATTTAAGCCATTAAATAAACAGACACTGGCTACCGAGCTTAGACAAATATAATGTAGTTCATCAAACAAAGTGAAGTTATGTGCTGATCAAGTTAGAATAATCACAGCCCTCAAATGATGCTTGACTCGACTTGTTGAGAGACTCATTACAGATTGTTCGTGTCACCTGTTTTCACAGTAAACATCTTATATGTTTATTGAAGTAAATAGAGGCTAGTTCTACGCATTTTTTGAACTGACTTCAGCATACAGCCACACACAAGGTGGTATCAGTGTCAGGCTTCAATGTGGGGTAATAAAGCACCTAACAAGATGGTGGTCACAAATCTTGCCTAGCACCATCGACAGCCATTTCAATGTATTTTTATTTCGATGGGAACATAAAAGGAATTTGCACAGGTTGCCAGGAAAACAGCTACTGTGTACAGACCTCCTTAAAGATGAAGAAGTTGAGGAAAACCATGCTGAAGTTGTAGACGACGAGGGTTTTGCGGAGCTGGAAGGGCTCCCTGTTCTTCATGTATTTGGGCCCCAGCCAGAGGAAGAGCAGGTAGGAGGTGCTGATGGCCAGCGTGGGGAGGGGGTTGTCCATCAGAGGCCATTTCTCCACTCGCTTGTCTGCGGGGACAGACGATAAGTTCATAAAGTATTCTTGATGTTGACTTCCAAGGGTGAGTTCAGGGTTAGTTCAAACCTGAGAGGTCAGCTGCTCGGACAAACAACTATATTATTATAACTATTATTATTATTATTTATTATTATAACCTGCTGCTGAAAAGAGTGAAATGTTTTTGCCCATGTCTCTGTATTTGTGTGAAAATGTGTCTGTTAGCAAAATATCTCATAAAGCCAGTGGATTTTATTGAAACTCTCAGAAAGTAATCAATGGATGTATGTCTACAACTGATAAACTTCTGAAGTCAATTCATTTCTAGTACAAATGTTGAGCATAAATGTAATGTTTAGGTAAAAAGTAGACATATAAACAATAGACAATCTGTTGATTTAAACTGACCTAAAGACAAAAAAAAGTAATTATTTTGCATGTCACTGTGGAGATTTTTCTTCCTGGATCATGAGTAGAAAAATAAATAAAATAGCTTCACCTAAACACCCTGCTAGTACAAAAGAAATGTTTTTTAGATTCATTTCTGCAAAACTGATTCTTTAACTTAAACACCACACAACTTTAAATAGGGATGTTAGCTGCTAACACTCTTAGAGGTCACAAGTTACAAATGAAACTGACATGACTTGGTTTGAAGTCAGATTGTCTACAAATACTTTAAAATAGGATTTATTTATGAAGGTATTAAAGTAATTGTTGGAAAGTATTGGTGTGCCTTATTCTTGGTATATAATTGAAAATATTAACGATATTACTATTATTATAAAGTGGGACATGGCAAAAAAATTTAGTTCAAGCAAATAGAGACTTTGAAATAAATTTAAAGTACTAAGAATATATACAAAATGTAGCACAAAAGTACGTAAATTTGTGTTAGATAAATTATTTCGGTAAGCCTTTCTTTTACAGTCCCCTAATTATCATGCAATTACCTAGCATTTACATGTAAGAAATATCCTTTTACTATACAATTATTTGGTAATTACAATAATTTACCATTTACTTGATAAAAACATTTTAAAAATATTGTGTAATTAAACTTATTTTAGTGGGTAATTCTATAATAGTTCAATAGTATCTCAGTTACCCATAATTTGCCAAAAAATTGCCAACTTTATTTTTACAGTAACCTAATTACCATATTTTTATAATGTGTATACTTAGAAAATTACTATGTAAATAAATTAATTTAGTGATCTTAAAAGTACATCAGCTACCCAGCGTTTACCAATAAACTACCAACTAAATTTCCACACAATGTATATATAAATATAGTCCCTAATTACCATGCCATTACCAGTAAACTACTGTTTTAACCAAGTAATTACATGTAAAGTATTGTAATTACCAAGTAATTGCATAGTAAAATGTCATTACTTAGATGTAAATACTAGGTAATTGCATGGCAATTAGGGAACTGTAAAAAAAAAAAGGGTTACCGTTATTTCTTTGTTGTAACAATGCTTCTTGGCAATAAATCTTTTACAGTTGGAAAGCCTGTTATTTCCCTTTTGAATAGTGCCACATTTGCAAGGAATGTGCATTTGTGGGATGGGCAGAAGTAGCTGAGAGTGGATCAGGACACTTACTGTGAGAGTGACCTGTCTGACATGAAACCAGATTATGTGCTGACTTGTGACGGAGGAGAAATGAAAGAAGCTGTGCATACATCCATTTAAGCTGCTTACCTGCAATAGTCAGGGTCCATTTGTAGAACTCTATGGTGTCGTTGATTAAATGTGTGACAATGTCCATGTCTGCGGGGAGCTGAAATCAAACAGACAGGTTGTGAAAGCGGAGCACACCACCGAGTCATGTGTCTAATGTCATATCTTTATTTTCCACATTGTTTTTGCAATAATAAATCTAAGCTAAACAGGCTATAAATCAACGAAAACAACAGAGGCCTGCTGTAAACAGACCAATAAGGCCTCGCTGGATGAAATGAAAACAGTGAGGAAAATCCACTTATATACACTAAATAAAAAGAAGACATCTGTTAGAATGAAACAAACTGATCAGTAGCAGTGCGCACACTGAGGCGCATGGTGGGATTTAATGATCCTAAACCCTCCTCCTCCTCCTCTTCCTCACGCAGCCCACAGCGGATCAGAGATGCAGCATCTGAGCGATCATCACCAAGATAAAGAAACTGATTATCTGTTTGTTTGTTTATTTCTTTTTAATAATATATGTCAATGATAAGAGAGGGGCCCGTGTTTGCTAGAAAATTCTCTCCAGGATGCAGCTTGGGCCCTAAAACTGCTCCAGCAGGCCTATAATTTTAATCTGAGTTTGAATAATGATAATAATAATAATGATGATAAATGATCTGAGCTCCTTCCATCTCAAATGCATTTCTCTCAGAGGACATGTGGCCTGATCCGCGTGTCATCTGTTTTAAAGAACGGAACACAATAGCTTTAATGATGAGGGATGCTCTTCACCTTACCGATCCGCTGCTTCTGGTCCTAAATAAATCCCGTCTTTTATTAAGACCAGCTTCAGCTCGTGCAGTGCTTCTGTTCTGATCGAGTTTTTAATCGGTGACTAAACAGAAACGAAGAATTAAAAAAAAGGCCGCTGAATGAATTAGTCGTTAAGGTACCATATTACTCTCCTCCAGAGCCAGACTGCTTCAGCGAAATGAGCCTCAGATCCCTGACAGGCGGAGTGAAGGCAGACAGACTGTACACGGTACTTCCGGTTAGACTTTCAAAATAAGACGGAGAAGATTGTTTTCATACCTTTTA
>JAUBOC010000050.1:13729281-13772046 GCA_032275365.1 Anablepsoides cearensis | reverse complement strand
TATAATTTTTTTTTTCCCCTTTGGTGCCATTTGCATTCATATTGTGCTTTTTGCAAGCAGACTATAATTTATAAACAAAGCCAGGCGGGTGACAATCACTGCTCCCATTGGACAGAAATGACGGGAGCGGTAAGGAGCACAGACCCAGAAATAAAGATGTTATTAAAACTGCATTACCATTTAGAATTTCAAGAGCAGCTCATTTAACATTGCTTTCATGATAATATACTTTTCATTTTGGGACGGCGTTGGTAAATGCATGCAGCAACCCAACAGGAGATGAGATGCTCTGACCCACAACAGCTCATTATAGCGCAGAGTTAGCATTAGCAACACTGAAGAGCTAATCGTGAACATGATGCTTAGCATTAGTGGCTTGTGAAGTCTAATTAAAAGGTGCATGTCAACGGAAACGTAACCCCTTTCTGACGCTACACTAGGGAACACTAGTGGAAAAGGGGCATAACATGTCCCCATGAGGATAGAAGAACAAGCTTGTGTGTGTGTGTGTTTAGTGCTCTGACTCAGCTGACAATCATCAGGTCTGGTTTCATAAACCCCCCCGTCAGGCGGTCACACCTCACCGCACAGCTGTCACAGACCCCTCGCCCCCCTCGACACAGGGGGACACAACCTCTGGCAGCCTTCGGCTCACATGTGAAGGGAGCTGAAGCATATTTGCTAACACTTAAACAGGAACAAAAAAAAAACTACATCAAGCTAAATAAATAATAATAAAGCAGTGAACGTGTTTGGAACATATTGCTAAATAAAGGAACTGATTTTTAATAAAGAACTGGTTTAAGGGGATGGGCTCTGGAGTGAGGGTCCTTCGTCTGGAGGGGATTGATAAGAACCTCGCTGAGGCCTACACACACCCTCCCAACTTTAACCCCTTCTCAAGCAGACACGGGACAGACAAAGAAAAGTAGCAGGAACCAAAAACTCACTCGGACCACGTAGTTAAACCTCCTCGTGTCCTTGATGGCGCTGCAGAAATCCAAGCGGTTGAAGGCCTCGCCGAGCGTGCAGTATCCGTGGCGCTGGGAGAATTTAATTATCAGAGTATTAGATTGCAATCCTTCGCAAGGACACGGAGTTGTGTTTGCATTTGGAGTGGAGTAAAAAACAACAACAAATGAGCTGGTTTGTTACCTCCTTGGTGCTTCCTTTATGAACATAAATCCACTTCTCCCTGTGGAAATCTGAGAGAAAATAAAAGTGTTTCCATCAGCGGCCTGCTGCTCTCATTACTTCTAAAGCTCAGAGACAAACACGCACAACAAATAAGATGCAGCTCCACCGCTGCTGGGGTTTGTTGACAAATTAAAGAAATGCTAGAGTATTAGAAGAAGAAGAAAAAACATCCTGGCGAGCTGTAATTCTGCTGTGGAATTCAGTCACTATTTGACCATTTAAAAAAAAAACACTTAAAAACAACAAAGTGCTCAAAGCATGCGGGGACTCACAGGGGATCTTGGTGTTGTTGTTCATCAGGTCTTTCTTTCTCTTCTTGGCAGCCATGTCATAGCTGAGGGAGAGCAGCAGGTTCTCCTTGTTGAAACACTCAGACTCCTTGACTTTGCAGAAGCTGGAAAAATATAGGCATAAAAAAACAGAAGGGGGGGGCATTTTTCACTGTAATGGCAGCACTTCAAAGAAAACAAATGCACACAGCCTGTCTATAACCTCAGGACACAGTGAAAGACATGTTTTTTTGAGACAGTTTTGGACAGCAGGCTGAGAGCTGCGTTAATCTCCTCACTTGTTGTTGGGTTATTATTAGCTCAGTGATTAGCCTACAAAAGGGGAACTTAGCGAGAAGACTGATGGAAACCAACGCTTTGCTTTGATGTTGTTTCAGAAACATGTCCCTCCATCCTTAAAGCTTTAAAACAATAACTGCGCATTCAGGAGTTGCGCAACTTCCAAAAGTGCGACGGTTCTTGTGAGCGCAGCTATTTTTAGCTAACCAACCTGTCCACAGAGACATTGTTGTTTCTGTCGTCTGCTGTCGTCTTCTTCCAACCATCTTCGGTTTTGACCCAGTTCTGACCCGGTGACCTCCAGTCCTGCCCGAGAAACGGCATCCTGTCTATATGACTTGAACTAATTTAAAACAAAACAAACTTTGTAAAAAAAAAAAAAAACACACACACACAACTTGTGCTGCCACACTTCCCTCCCCGCTAAGCGCTTTTTGTTGTCTCGAGTGTTTTCTGTGCTTGTGTTGACGCTGACGCAGCTCCGTCATTTATCCTCCGAGTCCGAACCCGGAAACGCTCAGGCTCCGCCCACTTTGGAAACTTCTCCGCAGCACGTGGCTTTGTTTATCAACTCCAGTGTTGCAAAAGATGTGCGCGAGGAGAAAGAGAGAGAGAGGAGGAGGAGAAAGGAGGAGCGGAGGGACGAGGGGTTCTGGAGTGTCATGGAAAGTCGGGGACAGAAGACACCGGTGGCATTCACTCTGAAGGATAAGCATGTTTTTATCTGAGGCAGGTTTGAAGGATGTTACTTCACATAAAAACATATTTATTACAGTCTTCACCAGACCAGACCAAGATTATCCTGTCTTATGACTTTGTTTTAGTTTGATACAACATTTTAAAAGAAAATTAAAATTGATTTGATTATAAAAAGACCAAAAGATCTACTGTGAGCTGTAGCCATTTTTATAATAACTCAAAATGATTAGCCGTGGCGGCCATCTTACATTGGGTTGAGCCCAAAAGTTTATCAGTTGCTGATGTCCATCTGATGGTTATGCTTTAAATGTTTCATTAAAATCCGCCCAGTGCTTCATGAGATATTTTACTAACAGACAGCGCATTAACTCAAACAATTAAGGCCAAATTTTTTAAGCAAAGATGTTGCACAATGTGTGCTGCTTCAAAAATATGTTGGGTCTGACTCTTATCTACTACCACCCCAAGTTGTAGCGCAATACCTGGACAGCTGACTGAGTTAGAGCCATTTTTGTGTTTTTTAAGTTCAGGTGGCTGAGGCGGCCATCTTGAATTGGATTCACTTTAAAAATTAATCAGTTGTAGATGTACAACCAGTGATGACTTTCTGAGAGTTTTATCAAAATCCGTTTAGTGGTTCATGAGATATTTTACTAACAGACAGACAGGTTTGACTCCCAATAATTAATTGTGCAGTTTTACATAAAGATTTCACACAGTCTATTAGAGCTTGAAGTACGTGTTGTGGATCAGTCTCAGCTACTACCACACCAAATTCTAACTCAAGTCATAGCCATTTTTATGACGACTAAAATTGATTAACCACGGTGGCCATCTTGAATTGGGTTGACTGCAAAAGTTAAACAGTTATAGCTGCACACCCAATGATCAATTTCTGAGAGTTTCATTAAATTAAATTCCATCTGGTTCATGAGATATTTTGCTAACACAACAAACAACCACATGCAAGAAGCACCTTTTCCCTTTTGGCAGCAGGCAGTAAATTATAGTTTGTGATTTTTTTTTTTGACTGATGTGATGTGATTGTGTTATCCAGCTGCAAACTACAAGCTTTCTTTTGCAGGAAGAATTTGGTTTTAGAAAGTGTTTTCTTAAATCTGGTCAGTGTTTTCTCCCAGTGTAAATATAAAAAGAGAAACTTATAGGCTTCTCAGAAACGTGGCTGTATAGAAGTCCTCTGTTTTTTTGTCCCTCCTGGATTCTTGCACAGCATTAGGTTGCACTGTGTTTATGTGAAGCGGTGGGGGTTTACCTCTGTATTTAAATCCCCCCCCCTCAAAAAAAATCATCTCCAATTGATGAAGGAAGACTGTCTTTTTATTGATTTCGTCCTTGAAAGATAATGTGCAACTGGATCAGCTTGATTAAACACACTTATCTTACAGGCTTTATTTGGAAGTTTTATTGATTTGTTTATCACATTTATAGTGTTTCTAGTGTTTCTGTCTCACTCAAAGACACACACACACGCAGATAGGTTGAGTCATCTGGCGCTGCTTTCTAAAAGTCCTACGCAGCAAATATTTAGTTGATCTAATCAACAAGCAGGAAAAAGTCAGAAGAGCTATTCTCGGTCCTCATAACTCATGACACCCTATACAATCAGTGGAACGTGTCAGCTGCAGCACAGCGTGGACATGAAGCGGGCTCTTCTTCCAGGAAGCAGCACACCACATTCTGCTCAGCTCCTTCATGTGTCGCGGCGCGTCCGCTCTGTTGGGGGCAGCCGTCGTGCACGCGTGGATGATGTCAACGTGCACTCGTAGTTCCAACCTGCTTCTGTCACAGTCTGTGGGTCTGCTGGTTGTTTTTTTTTCTGGCAGTCTTTTGTGTTTTCTGGTTTTGAGTTCATTTCTGTTTCCTTGGTTTTATTGACTTTATCTCCTGTGCCGCCTACCCCAGTATTTCTCCACAGTCAGTCTCAGATCCTCAGGCTTCTCTCAGCTCACCTGTTCCCCGTCCCCATTACACTCAGCTGAAGCCACCTCCTTCATTAGTCTCAGCCCTTGTCCCCTGTTGCGGAACAAAGAGGGGGACTTGGAAACCGTCCTTCCATCCTTTTGTTTTGTAAGCTGAATAACTTAAAAAATAAGTGAGGTTCCAGCTTCCATTTTGGTGTGTGGCTGCACAGAAAAGTCAATATTAAAAATTGAGTTGCCAAAATCTTCAAAATTCAAGCTGGCCACCATAAACTCAACACAAAAAGTAAGTAAATTTGTGTTTGGTCGATTATTTGTTTGTTGTAACTAGGGGTGCACGATATATCGGTTTTGATATCGGTATCGGCCGATATTGGTAATTTTTTAGAATATCGGTATCGGTCTGATATTTAAAAATTGGCCGATATTAATGTCCGATATTGATTTCCCACTTTTTAGCTTTGTGTTTCTGTTTTGGGAGGGGAGATGTTGGTTGTGTCAAAAAAAAAGACCCAAGTGTGTTTGTGCATATTTGTATAATATAATTTGTGTGTTTGTGTAATATCGGTAAATATCGGTTATCGGCCATAACAGCAATAATTATATCGGATATCGATATCGGCTGAAATTTTCATATCGGTGCATCCCTAGTTGTAACAATGCTTCTTGGCGATAAATCTTACAAACTTAGAAAGCCTGTTAATTTCCCTATAAAACGAGGCCACATTTGTAAGGAACATGCATTTGTGGGATGAGCAGTGTTGCACACATGAAAAATTAGCCAAATGTTCTTTGGCATTGACCAACAGCTTATTTTGTTGTTTGCTATTGATACTTGCTTTGAGCTTCTGGTACCTCCAGATGCTGCCAATCAGGTGCCCGATAAAATAAATAATAAACAAAGAAATAATCTACCAAACACAAATTTCCTTACTTTTTTCACATGACATGAATAAAAGAGAGGACAGTCCTCTGCAAAAGGAGAGCCATACATCAGAAACCCCAGTAGAATTAAATATTTCCCCTTGTGACTCACTGTTCAGAGGGTAATATGTGTGAAATGTGGAACTTTAAAATCTAAAGTGTAACACTGTGATGAGGAATGAATTTGGTGCTGTTAGTCCCTGAAGTCTGTTTAATTCTATTTGTGGAGCAGGATGACACGGAAAGTCCCAGCAAATGTCTGATCACTCAGTGACTAAACCCTGACCGAAGACCCTCTTTAGTTTTTGTTTAATGTATTCACTGTATGATTAACAGAGCGAGCAGCAGTTAAATGCATTATTTACAGTTTTAAAAAGAAAATAAAAGTCAAAACCTTTAGAGTACCTTAGATGTAGTTGGCAACACTGAGTTTTTATCCCACCATTGTCACAAACTGTAATCATTGTTTTGGTTGGTGATGTCATAAAAGTTCAGTTTGGACAACATTTTGTACACAAAAGACAAGTTCATAAATAAATATGAACATGATCTTTGAGTGTTAAGTCAGCTTTGCGTAGATGGGTTATGGTACCTGATAATAGTGGCAGTTTTTAAAACAACATAATTAATGTTTTCATTGAGACCCTGTAATGTATATATATACAGATAGACTTTGTAAACTTGTTTCTACTAAGATAATTGGATGTATATTATGGTTCCCGGAGAATTAGGTTGTTAGGGACTACTGTTCTATCCATCCATCCTTTATCTTAACCCGCTTCTTCCCTTCAAGGTCACTGGCGCTCATATCCATCAGTCACTGTGAGAGGGGCATGGGGACACTGTTGCAAGTCCATCACAGGCTCAGACTGCAGGTTTACTTCTGGTTCTTATAGTTTCTAAATGTAGCATGGGAGGCAGAGCTTTCCTCTTGTGGAACTAACCTTTAGTTTCTGTTTGTGGGGCTGACACTGTCTACTTTTAAGACTGATAAATCCTATAGTTAGAGTTGGCTTGGATTATCCTGAATTATTCCCTTTCATAAGCTTCTAAAGGCCTAATGTCTGGTTATATTAGACAAGACCTAAGACCATTGATCCTGCTGACATGATTGCAAGATGGTCTTTTTGACATGAACAATTTATACTCAAAGAAAAAATGGAGGAGAAGTCCTGATTAGCCCTTCCACTGCAGCACGTCACATGAAAACAGCAACATCACAGCACATTTGTGAATGTTGGAAAATCTGGTATTTCTGTTGTTAACCGAGGAGAGGCACTATTTTGTAAATTTCTCACAAAGACACCACTGCACTGAATATATATCTCAGGGATGGGAAATCCTGGTCCTTGAGGGCCACTGTCCTCTATGTTTTACCTATTTTCATGCTCTAAAACAGTGATTCCCAACCAGGGGTACCCGAGCATATTACAGGGGGTACATGAAAAAATTTCCAAGGTGTGTAAAAAAAAAAGACTGGGATATGTAGGGCCGTATGATTGCGGAAAATGCTGACGGAATCACGGAATTGACACAAAATGGAATCCAGTATAAATGGGGAATATCAAGGAATTTGCTGCACAAGTCTAAAAAGTTTGTGAACCACTGCTCTAAAACACCCGATTCAGTGATTAGATTCTCTTCTCAAAGCATACAGGAGAGCAGCCCTCGAGGATCAGGGTTCCCCATCCCAGATGTATCCACTCTGTCCGACTGCTCTGTACAGCCTGTGTCTCCACGCTGTCTCCTCTGTGCAGGAAAACTGTCCAATGTCCTTCCACAAGTTATTTGACTATCTATATACATTTTTTTATTTGTCTGTCTTTATCATTTTCACTGGAACACTTGTAAAGATGGCTGTATTTTTAACAGCCTTGGCTGCTCTTCAGGAAGCGGCAATGAGATCAGCAGCCACTTTTCACAAACAAACACGCCCATGAGGTTCTGACCAATCACACATTATGTGAGGTATCAGCTGGGGGTGCAGGCTTTGGACTGATGAACATTATTGACCATATGTCCTCACTCTGCTGTTTTCTCTTAGCCTGGCCCTTGCCTTCCTACGCAGTTCCGCTCAATTCTAGTTTCCCTTCACTGCTCCGTCTGGGATTTCTCCCATAGACAAGGATTTCTTCGGGAGCATTTCGTCCGGGCCAATCAGAGAACAGAACGTCGATTTTCTGCGCAGTGTCTGCTTGTAGTTTATTTTACCTGGGCCAATCAGCAAACAGGAGGCGGAGTTTTGAACGACGTCGATTTTCTGCGCAGTGTCTGCTAGTTACTTTAGCATACGGCAGTAGAGGAAGTGAATGAAGCCAGTCCATGTTGATAAGGCTGCTAAATTAAAATAAATTTGTCTGACAAAGCAGCAGCTTTCATTTACAGTCATCTAGTTCGACTCGGTACTTTTCTCCTCTCAGTAGGGTTGGTTACAGCGTACGCGATTTCCGGTTAGCTTTTTAGCATAGCCTCCTTCACAGCGACATACGTCGTGGCCAACAGATCCAATCATGTTAAACTTCAGCAGAGGCCACGCCTCCAGCAAGAATAGCTTTCTATAGTCAAGAGTCCAGAACCTCGTATGAAGCAAAGTGAAGGACAAGGGTCTGGTTTTTACCAGGCTAGTCTTCTCTCTCTACAGTACTCTCCATGTTTGTACCTGTAATTACTGCTGCCATTATTTTTTCAGTATTTTTACATAAAAAGAAGAACTAAATCTGGATCAATGCTTCTGTGTTTGTGTCTCTTTCCTGTCTTATCAAACCCCAGACAGTCAAGGCAGCTGGCTGCTCATTCTGATGTGGTTTCTTCCTGTTAAAAAGGAGGCATTCCTTTCCACTGTCACCATCATGCAGCTGAAGGTGAGGGACTGGGATAATGTCAGCATTCATCACAATCTGTTGGCTTCATTCAACAACTTTTACTAACTGGCATTACATTAAATACTGCTTGTGAAAGTATTGTATTTTAATAAGAACTAATGGACTATAATTGGATTTGAATTGGTTTTATTTGTTAGACTTGTATTTGTTATCAAATTTGGTTAAAATTGTATTTGCAAACTATTTACATTGTCAGTGCACCTTTATTTGTTTTGGCTACAATCTTACATTAGTTTTACGAAGTTGATGAAGTCTGGGGATTGGGAGGATTTCCTAACCAATCATTTTTTAGCCGAATGTTCATTTTCATTGTAAATACCATATTTTAGCACACATACCTGTAAGCCAAACTATGAGTATTTTACATCATCATTGTTGAAGTCAGTTTTTTTTAATCTGTGAGCTGAAACTTTGCCTAAATCAATAAACATAAACTTTCATTAAATATGTATATTATGGTTTAAGTAGTTTTAAAACAGTATTAATTTTCTTCCTCTTAATTTTCTCCTCTGTTTTTGTTGTGATATAATGATGGGACGCAACAGCTGGTCAGTCCTGCTTGACCCAGCAGACACACACACACTTTAGCACAGTTACACAAATATCCACCTGTTGCCGCTCCTCGTGGACGAGTTTCATCACTCGCTCAGATTCTCTGTTGTGAAATACACTCATCAGTTTCTCTGTCCCTGGCCTCACATCTGCCAGCTCATACGGCAACAAGCCTCACGCGGTGTAACCCTCACCCTCCTGTTTGTTGCTCAAAATAACAGCAGATCACCTACAGGTTTTCCAGCAGCCCCTCCGCTCTGTTTCATAGAAGCAAGCGTCTGAAACCTTTGACCCAAAGATTTCCTGTTTCATGGAAATGCTGTTGTTATGCTTATGTCTTTATAAAAGGCTGATATTGGTATCTGAAAGTCTTCAGTAAATAAGATTACAAAAGCAGCTCATCTGTTACTAGTCATGTCTTTCAAAGATCATTTTAAAGACAACAGTGTTTGCAAGTTCTGAATATTCTGCATTGATCTTACTATGAAATGTCATTTTTGAAACAAACCAAACTAACAAAATATTCTGCTTGTACAAATACTGTATAGTATACAATTGCTCTTTCTTTTCTCTATGTGTGTGTGTGTGTGTGTGTGTGTGTGGTGCAGGAACAAGTCCAGACATGTAGACGTCTGAACAGGATCAGTGACATCAAACAGACAGAAGTGAGATGAGGATGACACATCTCCTGAGATGTCAGCTGATGGTAAAATGAAGCAAGGTCTTAAAAATGAACTGAAACGGTACATTTTGAATGAATAAAAAAGGGGAAATTAAGAAATTAGAAACAAGTTCAAAAAATGTATCAAATTTAATGAAACACATTATTAAAAATACATCAACTGTGACAAAGTCTTGAGTTGTTTTTGTTTTTTATAGTTTGCTTTTAAGAAAACAGACTTTCCTGTAATCTTTAAAATGATCTTGAGCAACGTTTTTTTTTTTTACTTCAGCTGCTTTTTAATTAATTCGAGGAATGTTTGTTTTACTTGTTTAAGACACATAAACAACTGACCTATGAATTATTCGATTAAAGTCTCCTGGAGATTAACCAGTTTATTTTAGAACCAGCAGGACAGTGGAGGCACAGCTAACCAGGAAGATTTGCTATACCACTAATCTGCTAATTAAAAGACTTAATTAGCTTAGTTAATACTAAATTAAACAGGTAAAATTAACTAACGCTAAATGATAACCGCTAACTTAAGGTCTGTCATTTACACACATGCAGAGACCTGTCTGCAGAGATTCAACAGAAGCTAAAACTAAGTTTCAACACTTTTTAAGAACAGTTTACAAACCAAACAAGACAAACAATGATAATACAAAGTAATTGTCAGCTTTTACAGGTTGAGATGTATATAATATATACATCTCAACCTGTAAAAGCTGACAATTACTTTGTATTATCATTGTTTGTCTTGTTAAATCTTTTATACTACTTTCCATATTATGAAAAGTAGTATAAAAGATTTAACGCAAATCTGTTTAACGAATAGTTAGCTTAGCTGTTAGCTGATTAGCAGAACTGTGCTGAACACTGCAGCAAGATGATTCCTAAAAAGCTACGAGCTGAAACTTTAACAAGCACAGGACGATACATAAGGAATCTCAGGTCTTTGATTATTTCCTGCCTCATTAAAAACAACCTTCAGATATCTGCTGCAGGCAGTGTCTGCTGTATGACACTTCTTTTGTCCTCCACTTGTTCACTTTACACACATTTTATCTGCACAATAAGCTGTCATGGTCAGGTACAAGAACCGAATGAGAAAATGAGGGGAAAAGCAGCCAAAGTCCAAAAAAATAAATTAAAAAACGTAAAAAACAAACTCTTGATCAAGACCATTTTGTCCAATAATCTGATTATTAGACAGAAAATATAAAGACATGAAGATTGAAGATTTTTGCGTACTAGTAATATTTTAAAAATATTACCAATCTCATAACAGTTTCATCGCAGTTTTCCAGTGAAACAACAGTGTTTGTATAAACAGTATCTATAACCTTAGAGCTGAGCTTCAACTCACCAAACAGTCTCAATGATTCAAACATGACCAGTAAAAGCTCTTGACTCAAAGCAGGCTGAAAGCAGCAGTTTGGGATGTTCGACAGGTAAAGAACAGGCTGTGCTGAAGTGCAGCTTTTGTTTTTAATGTTCAGGTGTTGAATTGAAGCTTGAAAAAACGTGAAAGTAAACATTTAAATCACTCAGTGTTAATGTTGGTCAAATTGTCATCAAGTTGTTTTTTAACTAATAAAGCCTTTAACACACACACCAAAAACATTATAAAGGACTTTTTTTCCAGTATCTTTTCCCCGAGTTATGATTTTGCCCAGTTTTGCGACACACTGGTCAGAGTCAGGAAGCCGTGGTCAAACAGTTTATAAGGCAGACTGCCTTTACTCGTCCAGGTGTCTGTCTTTGGGTCGTAGCACTCAAAGGTGTCCAAGTCCTCAATGAGGTCGTGTCCGTTGACGTAGCGCCCGCCTGTGACATACACTCTGTCACCGAGGACGGTGGCAGAATGGTGCATCCTCCTCTCCTTCAGGTTGGCACACCTGATGAACTTGTTGGCCTTGGTGTCGTACGCCATCATTCTGCGGGTGTAGCCTGTGACAGCAGACACATTAGTATGACAGTGGTGGCACCTGGGGCTCCGGCAGAAGGTTGCAATGTCACTCTACCATCATATTTACTGGAAAACTGGCTAGAACAGTACAGTCTTTTGTCAACCCAAGTGTCTTGTTTTCATAAAAATAACTTTAAAACATTGGTAAGCCCAAGATGAAATAATGAATATATTTTTTTATATTTAATATTTTATTTTAATTTTAAACATTCTGATAAAAGGTTATGAACAGTTAACATCTGTTGTAGATATTTTATGTAAACCATGATCTAATGTAAAACGTTCAGTGATGTAAAGCATTATGAAGTAGTGTTTGCTTAAACTGTCATAAAGATTTTGCGATTTGTTTAAAAATGGCAACAAATCCACTTTGGTTTGGGCAGATTCATCAGATCCAGTCAAAATTAAACTATGTTTCTCCAAATTCATTTATTTAATTTGAGTGAGTTAAAAAAAATCTGAGATTGCCCTACAGACGTGTATGTGTTGTCTGATACAAGTTTTCTGAAATCCGTTTCATTATGGAGCTTTCTCAAACACTGTTGTGAATTTTTGCGTTTTATTTTCCCAGTCATTTTAGCCTGTTAGAGCTCTAACACTGTTTGTACCTCCAACAATGTAGATTTTATCCTCCATAGCAACAGCAGGAGCCGAAACATTCTTCACTGTTCTGTTCTCCATCTTAGACCACATGTTCCTGCCGATGTGGTAAACCTATGAGAGGGGAAGTTTAGGGAAGAGACATCAAGGATGGTTGGGTAAAGAAAGAAAGAAAAACTTTACTGAGTGTAATTTCACCTGTATGAGTCTGACGGGGTTTTGCATGGCGTCCTCTCCTCCAAACACATAGATTCTGTGGTTGACAGCAGCGACTGCAGGGTGGAGCACAGCCTCGGGCATCGGGGTCATCCACTCCCACTGGTTGAACATACTGTTGTACCTTAAATGACAGCATAGAGGGATTGCTTGCTTAGCAGCGGTGGGCACAGTTAACCAAAAAGTTAGCTTCTCTAACTCCTAATCGGCTAACTAAAACTAAAGCTTTGCCAATGCTAAACCACTAATTTTTTTAATTAGCGGAAGCTAACACTAAACAGCTAAACAAGTAAAAACAATTGGCATAAGCTAACCCTAACAGCTAATCGATAAGACGACAGTCAGTCTGTCACCCCAGGTGAAAAAAATTATACTAAGTATACTAAATCTAAGCATATTAAGTATACTTGAAGCCGCCCTAATCATTAGTATACTTAAAGAGGGCTATTTTGGAACAACTAATTTAATACTAATACTTTAGTTGTATTTAAGTTGTACTAAAGCACAACTTTAAGTGTATTAAGTTTACTTTTAAATTCTAAAATGGAACAACAAATATACTTAGTACACTTTAAGTATTTAGCTGTGTGTTATACTTAGTGTGTAAGTATATTTGAAGTTGTTTAAAAAAAGAATATATAAAGTATAGTTTAAGTAATATATTTAAATTAAATGTAAAGTGTATTTAATAAAATATGTTTTTATTAAGTGTACTTGAAAAAAACATATCAGAAGTATGGTTTTTTAAATATACTTTTTAAAAGTAAAAAAAGTATATTCTATTGATAATATATTAAAATTATATTTCTGAAAAATGTAGTATATTTAAAATATGCTTTAGTATATTTTTTCACCTGTCACACGTCTTGTGTGAGACTGGTGGGACTGACACAAACCTGTTGATGTTAGTTTAATTCTATTGGTTTGATTTAAAGGTGGGCGGGGTCACCTGTGGCAATTCAGCCAATCTCCGAGTTATCCATGCCTAACACAGGTGGACAAACAAATAAACACAAATAAACAGTTTTCCAGTCAACAACATACACTTTATTTACTGTATAAAAATATTGAACAAATCGAAAAGCCTTTTTGAAAAGGCATAACTATACCATGGCTGTAACTATATACCTGTTTGAAATGGTATAGACTAGACTATACCTAGTCTTTAGCTACTTAGCTATTGGCAAAAATTTATTTAGTGAAAGCTAATTTGTCCGCTAATGGTTTTCAAAGTTAGTCCACTAATTGAAAAATGTGTGCTGCTATTAGCTGATTAGCACCACTGCTTATTAGTAACAATAAGAGTTGACTGAGTTTCTCACCTTTCCACACTGTCTGTTAGCCGTCTGTCAGGTCCAAGGCCACCCAGGACGAAAATGAAATGCAGGTAGGAGACACTGTGATGGGCGAAGTGAGGCTGAAGCATGGGCTCTGCTGTTCGCCACTGGTTGGTTTTGAGAGACAAGGTGTAGACGGTCCTGCTGACTTGGATATCCTTTGTATTTACCATCCAGCCTCCAAGAACGTAGAGTACGCTGTGAAGGGCGATGTAGGACGCTTTGTAAAGACGAACAGGCAGCTTGGCGAGTCGAAGCCACTTCTGGCTCTTCTCATTGAAGGCTAGCGCTTCCCTCGAGGTCAGTTCGTTGTTCTTTCTCCCTCCGACTACCAACAGCATGTCATCGTAGGTGCAGCGCCGCGGGGCAGCCCAGAAATAATCCATTGAAAAGTCTTTGTCGCTCTTAATGCCAACAGAAAACATAAGGCGTCTCACAGCCTCGATGAGCTCAGTACAGAGGGTGGACGACTGGATCAAAGGGTCGTTTGCGATGAACTGGAAGAGGTAGGTGGGGTGGATGTAGCGCAGGCGAACTTTCTTGAACAGGTCGCTGATCGCCCCACATCTGGATATGGGGTCGTGATGTATCCAAGCAACGAGCGTCTCAAAGACCTGCTCCTCCTCTGCGCAAAGGCTGTCATCATCCAGGTATCCCATCAGCTCCTGTAAGGAGAGCTCACACAGATCCTCAGAGACCGACACATCAGAGAAGCTCCTCATGGCCATCTCTTTGGCTTTGTCTCTTAAACTGGTACAGCTCATTATGTCAGAAAGTCTTATCATGCTTAAGCAGTTGTTGGGTCTGAGTTGCTCCTGAAGGAAACTCGAGCAGGCCTCGAAAAGGTGGTCGTACTGCAACATGGACGCCGCCTGCATCAGAGAGAGCACGATGTCCATGCTGATGCTAATAAGTCCAGTGTAAACGTAGTTGACGATGCTGCTCAGGATACCCGATGGGACTCCCTTCAGGTGGATCTTGGTCTGCTGGCTCTCCACAAAGTTGTTGCAGAACATGGCTCTGAAGTAAGGGCTGCTGGACACCAGGACGTTACGATGGCAGGGGATCTGTGCGGTCCCCGAACACAGCACCACGTCCGTCAGGATGCTCTCCTGCCTCAGTCTGTTGAGCTGCAGAAGCAAGGAGGAGGAATGGTCCTCATCTCTGTAGAGGTGGACCTCCGCTGCTGAGGGATCCATCCTGAGAACGGGTGGAGATGTTGCTACAAATTCATTTAGATTTTTTTTTGGATTGAAAGTCAATTTATTAATAACGGCAATGAGTAATACTGCTTTTATCTAATTTAACCAAACCCTGGATAAGATCACTTTAGTGCTGTGCTTTTTATTTAAGCAAATAAACAAGAATAAAATGGTTTTCAAGAATAACCTCAATGCAGTTTCATTAATTCATTCTCAGCCCATCTTAGAGTGAATTATTACACTTGTGCATAAAGGTGGAATTAAATTTCTTAAATTTCTCATTGAAATATTAACAATAAGTATCTTATACTGTATACTGAACTTACACACTAGCAGTATATATTTCCTATGCTGTTTTTTGTTGTTTTGTTATGCAGAGAATGCTGGTAAATGTAAAGATCGTAGCTGCAACTCTTCCATTTCATGCATCATGCACATGCACAAATGTGTCATTCTAAACTTAAAATTAAAATTTTATAAAATGCAAATCATCAATTCTGATTCTGCAAACATATTAAAACTGTGATCTGTGACTGCAGATCACAGAGCCTTACAACTCTTACCTATTTTTTTTTATCTTCTCCCTCCTGATGTTTTTGTTGGATCCAACGAGCTTCAAAGCAGGTTCTCAGCAGAAAACGTATTGTGTTGCCATTTTGCTGAACTCTCTTCCCTTTTTCTTCTTGTGTTGATGCTGTGTGACCGTAGGTGCTCCTCTCTTTGTAGGGGGAGTTTGTTTGCACACTGTTGTTATGGTCTCCTTCCACGAGGCCTGTGTACATTCCTCCCCTAAAAATAGAGCCCCTCTTTGGCAACATGGCAGCGGACTCACATGAGCTTTTCGAGAATCGGACTCCATCACCTGTCTGTCTACTGTTTTACCTCGTCCTCTTATGCTCCCCTTATTTATTACAAGAACATCTCACATCAGATTTTTGTCTGTATCTTTGTCTGGCTGCAACAAAACAGCTCTGGTGCTCAATGCAGGTATAAAAACAGGATTGTTGCCAGCTTGTGTTAAATAAAAAGGGAGAATGAACATGCAAAATAGTCTGGATGTGATATTACAAACTAGTCACAGCAAGTTCAGGGAAATTTCCTTCCCATCAGCACACGTTTGGAGTTAACAGAGCAGGTTTTAACTCAGTTGGGCTTTAACTTTACAACATTTATTCTTTACGCATGAAGAAAAAGCCTAATTTATCTGTGCGTCAACAACAGATGCTTGCCTTTTCCTATGGCTGTATTTTCCAAACTCATTTCCATCTCATTTGTTTCGGGCTCCTCGCGATGAGGGAAAAAAAAAGGCTCATTCTCTGCAGCTTTTATAGGAAACATCCCACAAGGTGGCATTCTGATTGTTTACCCCTTCCTCACAGCTGGAGAAGAATCAAAGCATGTTGCTTGAAATGTGGGCACGTAAAGACAACAAAACCACACACAAAAAAAGGCCATTTTTAGTCATCGCATTTACGGACGAGGCATGTTTTATGTCTTGTGTGCAGGCTTGTAACGCAGGAGCACGGCGAATCAGACACAAAAAGTGCTGCTTGGATGGAATTCAGTGAGTGGTGAATCACTGGTTGACGCCATAAACCAGAGTTCTGGGAGCTGCACTGCATCTTCCACAGACGTCCTCTGAACAGTTTGTGCTCCGCTCTGCAGCTGATGCAAAACAACAACCTGCTGCAGTCAAATATTAATGTGAAGTTGAACGCTGAGGTCACAAGGTTCCTATAAAACTTCCACCAAGTCAGCAGCAACAACCAAACAGCACCATCTAGTGGCTCCTGTCTGCTCTTTGCCTTGAAATTTAATTTGTCTCCTATTTCTGCTCCGTCAAGGGCAAGCGCCTAACTTATTAGGCCAGAGAAATGAGCAGTTTTGTTTTTGTCACACCCCCAAATGCTCTGATTGCTTCCTTTAACATCAAGTCTCTGTTCCTTCACCTTCAGCACACGAGCTAAATGGACTCATTACTGTTTGCCTGTAGGCAACAGGTTTCATTAAAAGAAAAGGTTTTCACAGACTTTTACCAGCAGGGGTGTTCCCGCCCATCACTGCGTCCTCACATCTCCACATGATCATCCTCTGCTGTGGTGTAATTGAGCCGATACCCAGGGGATTAGACTGGACTCGTTTGTATTGTGTTTTGCATGCCTGTGTTGTGTGTTCCTAGTAAAGTGACTTTATGACTGTAGAAACATGAATAGGAAGGTCAGACTTCCTTTGACTTCACCCTTTTTGAGCAGGATTTGCACTGTAAAAAAGACCCAGTTTGGTTTAGTTTATCTCATCATATTGTTTTAATAGGCACTGAAATAAAAGGCTTAAATACAAAAACTATTGGCACTTATGATGAGAAAGGTGAAAATACTTAAGATGAGTTAAGATCACTGTCAAATTGGTGGAAAATATTTGTATCAAACTGAGTCTGAAAAATGCTAATAACGAACTAGATGCAGCCACAAAGTTCCAACATCAACCTTTTTTCTTAAAATCTATCAGCAATTTAAGACTTCCCTGCGCAATACGCTGACTAAATGTCAACATTTTGATGTATAAACTGCATAAAATGTATAAAAAGAACTAAAACCTAAAGAAATGTAATGCTGCTGCTAGTGGGTTCACAGAGTCACCACACATACGTGTCTCACAATACCTGGAAGCACATTTAATAAAACAAATAGACAGAAACACAGACTCGATATAAAATAGTTGTGTAAAGACTATTATTATATTATATATATTATAATTATTATTAAAATAAGTGAAAAGAATCCTGACCTGTAATTACAAACTGCTTGTCGTGGATTTTATGCATTTGCTTTGTTTTATGTAGAAGATGTGACAAGATAGAAAACACGGTTCATTTCCAGTTTGAAGAGAAATGTCTGTAATCTAACACCATGGAAGTCAATGAGAGTTTTGATGTGCACACATTGTTCTATGGTGAGGCCTGAGAGAAAATAATAGGTCGTACATCAGAGAAAAACAAACTGGGTAAAAGAAGACAAGAATTTCTACATTTTGAGTTCTGTATTAATATAAGGTTTATGGAAAGAAGAGTTAGTTTGCACACAATTTTAAAAGCTAAGCTAGCTCATAATGTAGTAATTAAATTTTGTAAGGCCCAGCCAGGCTATTTGTATTTGCTGTTATGGCCCACTTCCAACCCACTCTCTGGAACCCAGAGATCTGGGGTTCTATTCAGGCCGGGCTTCTGTGGCTGACTTGATGTCTGATTCTGTTTCTGGTCTTGAATTATATAGAGAATGAAGAGAAGTACCACACACCTGTCCAATGCTGTGTCACAAAAAATGACTTCACATAAAGATTTGTATTTTTAATATGATGATCCCTGCTCATACTGAGGCTGCATTCTGCTCAAAGCAAACACAACCAGGGTTGGTATAGAATAATGCCAGACCTGGCCTTACCATGCAAAAATACTGTTAAATGTTCTGAGGTAAAACTCAAGAAATAAAAATTAAATAAATAATAATAATAAAAAAAAACTTTGAGGATGTAAATAGAAAATGAAGACCTCAAACCTAGACCAGTAGTCATTCTGTATCTTGTGGGAGTTTCAGAGAAACTGAGGCGTTTATTCTGTAAACATGACGTCCCAGTGGCTTTCAAACTCCAAAACACATTACGCCAAAGATTGGTTCACCCCAAAGATCCTGTCCCCCAACACAAACAGAGTAATGTTGTATATGCTGTTAAGCATGATATGATGTTGACATAATTTTTTGTTTATTTTTCCCTCATCTTCCCTCGTGTGTTTTTTTTTTTTAGTTTTTCTTTTAAGGGTAGCGCCTCCTCATGATGTGTTCATGAAGATGATCCTTGTTCTGTACAGGGGTCTGTGGCTGAATGACCCAGGGCACCTATTCTCCTGTGTTTGTTGTGTTCTGTCTTCTTCTGAATGGGTGTTCTGAACTGTAATTTCATTGTGCTCTGTACAATGACAATAAAGGCCTTATCTTATCTTAAGTGTCAGGAGGACTGTGATCAGTTATGTATTGGGGAAAACAAAACAGCTACTGTTCAAAAAATGGCCCAACACAGAAGAGCAACATCATCAGGCCAGTACTCTGCAGTTTACACTCATCTACAGTCCAGCCGTCACTCTTTCAGTGGTGAAGATATTCTCATCCTTGATAAAGAGGAACATTGGTTTAAGAGAAATATAAAAAGTAAATTTTGAGGAGAAAAACCATCCATCATTAAACCGAGGTGGAGGCCTCCAAGTCCTTGTCCCCCTCTTACAATGCTGTTATTGCAAGTATGACTCAGCCCCCTGCAATAGGTGATAAACAGGGCACTAATGATCTATTGTTAGGCGGAGGGTCCTTTTTTGCATGTGAACAAGTGTTGATTGTCATTGTTAAACCTGTTTGTGTGGAGGCAGGGCTTATAAGGCTGATTTTACCTGAAACTCCTCAGACTGAAGTTTCTTAAGGAGAGACATTTAGTCCATCTGGATTACTGAGATGCTCCAGGACATCTGTAAAAAACATGTAATTGTCATGTCAGTCATGCAAAGTCAAATTTTCCACGAGGTGTTTGAATGTTCTTCTGTAAAGTATTTCTAAGCTGTAGACCTTCAAAACAGGCTGAGTTTTCTCACTCATTTTGCCAAAATCCATTCATCATGCGTGTGGAAATTTATTTTTTATTTATTTTTTTTTTTTGCATTTGCAAATTTAATTCACACCCACTGTACTGTGTCAGTGCTCAAACAAATCAAGCCAAATGTTTTGTGTTTTTGGTTTTCCTAAGCTATAGGAAAAGAGGAAAAATTTAAAATCTCTTGACCGATAAAGTTAAACAAAAAAGTCAACATCTAATAAGGGTGTTTAAATGCTCATTCACTGAAGTTCTGCAGAACAACCCTTGTTGTTTAAATGATAATAGCCACCGGCACCTTCTCACGCCTCACAGCACAGGACATCTCTTCAATTTGCCTCACTTTGCCTCACTTGTGAACTTCAAACTGTGCATTGGATTGTCACTCTGTCATATCTGTTTATGTAGCTCGCCCTGGTACTGCGGCACTGATTCTGCGCTTGACTGGGCTCGCTGAGCGTCACAGAGCCAACGAGCTTACTTTTTTGAGCAGTCAGTCAGAGCTGCCTAAACTCCCGCGATGTGTGCAACAAACTTTGTCATGAAATAAGTTATTGTCTGAGACACATCACAACTTATAAATTATAACAAATGTTTAAAACTGAGGTGTAAGCATTTGTAGCTCTGGCTTTTTAAGGCTGATTTATTTTAGAGACACAAACTGTGTCATGGTTTGTTGGTCCTGGAACCGAATGCAGACAAAACTCAAGGAGCTCCAATGAAAACTTGAAGATTTTAATAAAGGAAAACAAAAGGCAAACATTTACATGTTGGACATGGTATGAAACACTCCTAATGCCAGGCTGAAGGTGGAGTGAAAACCGATGGATTAGATGAACAGCAGCTGATGAGCGAGTGGAAACACCTGACATGATGACAACATGAGGACAGGTGAGAGGGAAATGAACTAGAGCCACAGGGAAAAAAAATAAAAGGTACAGTAAAAATAAAATAAGAAACAAATGTTCTTATTTCATTCGTACACTCTATGGTTCACCAGTAAATTTCTCCACAGTCGTAGACACAGTTCTGCTTATCTGCTAACAGCAAAGCTAACCTTTTATTTAGCGAATTAGCTTTTTTTCACTAATTTTGGAAACCATAAGTGGACCAATTAGCTTCTGCTAAATTTAGTTTTACTAACTTTAAGTCTGCTAACAGAACTGAAAACCAATCTTACATTTGTGTGGATATCTTTGTTTAAATGACTGACCTTGAGTTAGCAATTAATTAGTCCGCTAATTTTCTTACCTGTTTAGTTGTTTAGGATTTGCAAAGCTAATTTTTTAGTTAGCGGATTAGTGGTCAGCGAAGCTAACTTTCTGATTAGCTGTGCCAACTCACCCTGTCTCCTGTATTCTCTGACCTCACTCCAACTCACTCTGTGTCCTCTAACTGCATCCTTAAATATACTTTTTGTCCTTTTCCTGACACCTAAATCTCTAACATCCTTCTACTAATATATGCACTGTCCCTCCTCTGGACATGTCCAAACCATCTCAATCTGGCCTTTAACTTTCACTTACCAAAGTATCCTATAAGTGTATTAATTTTAAATAAAAATAAGAGTGTATACTGGTACTTCAGTTTACTTGTTGTGTATACTTATCAGATCTATACTTTATTATTAATTTGTTACCTGTACTTGGCTCATACTAAAAATATACAAAAAGTAAACCTGGGGAAATAAACTTTACTATACTTAAATATACTTAATGACTTCAGCCTGTGCTGTACCTCTGATGATCTTCATTCTTCTCACTACCAATCATCATCTTCAGCTCGGACACTCTCAGTTCTGGTCAGTACCTCAGTCTCCAAACCATAGCTGGTCTCTTTACTCTCTTGTAAACCTTTCATTTGACATTTGCTGCCACCCTTTAATCACAAATCACTTCTAAAACGTTTTTCCATCCACTTCATCCTGTCTGGTCTTTTTCCTTCACCTCTTTACCACGCTCCCCATTTTCCTGGACAGCTGACCCTAAGTACTTGAGGTCCTGCACCTTTATGTCTTCTGCTCTTTGTACAACTATAGAAACAAAAAAATAAAGCAAAAATAAATCTATAAATAAACAATAAACACAAAAAGCTAGCAGGAAGCACCAAATAAAATAAAAATAAAACACAGATCCTGACAGGTTGCTGTGATTAGTCACAATATGAACTTAATAAAACTGAGTGTTCACATCAAGATGATTCATCTATTGATCGCAGGCACTAACACAAGCTTTAAAGAGCTAAACTCTTGGAAATACAACAAAAGAAGGTGTTCATGCACTTTATACAACTCAAAGTGTTTGCATGAGCTGGAGCTGACTGTCAGATATCTACAACCTGCAGTGTTCTCTGCTAAATTCATTTTTTTTACCCAACTGGATAAACATGGAAGGTGTGGTAAATGTTCAGTGCAAATAAAATCATGCTGAAATTTTCCCCCAGCTTATTTTTAGAAAGTTACTGTCAGATTGATGATGATTGATGATTTTAGCCTAAATCTCTGGCATAAAAGCGACAGGCGATGTATTCCTTCAAGGAACCCTAATTATTTTTTGCTTGTTCGCACGAGAAATGAGGTTTTTACCAAGCTGTCTGGTTTGAATTTAAGTATCCAGTGGACTAATTGAACTTAAAACTTCTTTAATGATTTTCTTTGTTAAAAGGAGTAACATGCTGAAAAAACGTTGTTGTCACAAAGCGCTCTGCAGATTTACAGATGCTTCCTTTCACATCTAGAGTTCAAAGTGGGAGTCCTTAAACGCAAGCTGATTCTTTCTGACCACTCAGGTCATTAGTTTGCATCCACTAGGTGTCAGGGCAACGTTATGCAAACTTTCAAGTGAGAGAAAAAAAAGAAAAAACAGGTTTTGTCCCTTAAGCCCTCAGGTCAGTTGAACTTGATCCATAAACCGCTCTGCTCTTTGTACGCTGTTTCGAGCCAGAGAAAATACTTCTTTTAAAAATATATATAAAAGAAATGAAGCTATTGGCTCTCTGGAAAATCGATTGGAGAAGGGTTTTATAAGTGTATTTATAGCTTCTAACTTAAAACAGGTATTTGCTCAGACCATCAGAAAGAATCGAAGCAGACAGTGGGAATCACCTCTTTTAGTCGGCCTGCTGAGGCAAATTGCTCCCAGGTGAGATCCTCACGGATTTGACAGAGAGAGACGTCCACACATAAATCAACAAAGAGGAAGGCAGCGAGGCTTGAGCAGTACATTGGGCTGGTGTATTACTGTATAAATATATACGCACGTATCTGAGCTGGGATGAGGTCTTAAGGGGCTTTCTGTTAGCTGCTTAAAATTCTTCTGATGTAGCCAACACATGCAAAACATGTTTAAAAGAAAAAGAGGTGGGGGAAAAAAAACAAGTGTGGATCTGTCTTCTCTGAGAGAGTCAGTGGGTTAGTGGGTGCTGTGCGGAGAGTGGAAGGGCTGTTTGAGGATTTTTATACCTTCATGTGCGCGAAGGATGGAGCGCTCTGAATGTGAGTGTGTTCGCAGCAGATATTGATATTCTACGTGCAGCAGAAGCTGAAGCCAGTGTCTTTAAAGTGTCAGCCCTCAGCAGTCAGCCAGGTGTGCCTGAGGTATGGACGAGAGGGGTGGAAAGGGAACGAAGGAGCGAGACAGAAACATAGGACAAACAGAGGGGGGAAGAAAGATATCAGATGAAGAGACAGAGAGGGGCAGGTGGAGGAAAGAAGTCTTTTGGTGGGATTTGTCTGGAGGTGAAATTACTCAGATGCCTTTGAAAGGCCTCCGACTGTCCTCTCACCTCCCTCTGTTTGGGCCACATGCAGACACGTGGGGGAAACAGATGGGAACGGGGCTCGAGGGACCCGCAGTGAAAAAAGGCAGGTTTGAAAACAGAGAAAATCAGTGCTTATGGAGGTGCAGCAAACTCATGATGAATACAGAGAATTATACACAAACGTAAGCATGGGCTGCTTTTAAAACAATCCAAATAAGCAGAAACATTTTTGTGAAGTTTCACTGTGAACAACTTGCTTTTACACTTCTGTCAGTGAGTCCATATTCTGTAAGCAACCAGTCTGATCTCTGATGGAATATTACAATAAAGTTGTTGAAATATGTTTCTGGGCAAATGAATGTGTGTAGTTTTATTTTATATGCAGAAACTTTGGTTTTGATGTTTTTTTAAAAGTAAGATAAAGCTCTACAATCCCACTGTCATGTATTACCCAAAATCAAAACATGGGAATAAACTCGAATCAGTCATGTGAAAAAATGAATCCCCCCTTTCGAAAGGAGTTTCTGCCTGAATGCGGCGTGGCACGGAGGTGATCAGCCTGTGGCTCTGCTGAGGTGTTCTGGAAGCATAGTGGTCTTCAGGTCACCTGCATTGTTGGGTTCTGTGCAATAATATACACTTCTGTACGCCCTCTTCACGCATGACTGGACCACCAGGCACAGCTCATCTTCAAGTTTGCTGATGACAGCATTCCTCCATACATAAACAACGCTGAGGTGGAGCAGCTTCAATCATAGGCTCTTGACTCATGCAGTCGACAAATGGTAACGGGGCAGCTCGTAGTCACATAAACATACGTTATCTGTAGACTAGACTGTCTCATTTCACAGCCATTTATGCAGTCTGCATGGGCGGCCCACGTAGACCCTATGTGGGCTTCAATCCCTGAATTGAGACAGTAAGAGTGACAGTCTTCTTAGCGGTTAGCGATTAGCTGTTTGTGCTAGCTTCTGCTAATTTTTACTTGTTTAGCATTAGCGAAGCTATATTTTTAGCATTAGCTTGTTATGAGTTACCAAAGCTAACTTTTTGATTAGCTGTGTCCACCACTGAGAGTACCTCTGACTCCCCCTGCTGACAACGAGCAGTGATGGTCCTGTTAGTGATGAGGGACTTGAGACGGATGAGGATGGGAGATGCAACACAATCTGCTAGCTTCCTTGGATATCATTTTTTAATTAATGTCATTTAAAATGCAGTTTCTTCAAGATTTAAAAGTAGTACCACAAGATTTCACTTAAGAAAATGGCCAAATGATCAGTGAAATACAGTCAAATACAATTAGCAGGAAACATTCTGGATGAGGTTAGGGCTGTTTTGTCCGAGTAAAATGTTTACCCATCCCCCAGCTGCTTGGCCGTTCACCCAGCTGAATAATGGCTTCTTCAAACCCCACCCAAAATATTCAATCTGAGCAATCAAGTCTTTCACAAACTCCTCCCACATTCAAGAACCTCCCACTTGGTGACTGCAGAGATCCACTTCTCCGCTGAGAAGTGGTGGCTTGGTGGTGATTTTATTGAAATTCCTTTAAAAAAATATCCATATCCAACTTAAAATGAATATAATGGAGCAACTACAAGGAGTGACCATCAATGATTTGTATTTAGTTTAAAAAAGATTAGTTAACCACAAAGTGAATGACTAAACTGAGTTAATTTGTCATGTTACAGGGAGACGTCTGTCACACATTTAATGCGTTGTGCTTCAACACACCTGAGTTCTGCTACATGCCTCTTTTAGTTCTGAATGCTCGCCTCTCTTTTAAAAACCCGTGTCTGTGTGATGTGGCAGACTCCATCTGAGATTTTTGAACGGCCAGAGGCATCATAAAGATGAACTGTGGTCTGTGTGGCCATTTCACCAAACTGTTTTATGAAGGAGCCTGAAGTCTTCCCAATTTTCCACTGAGGAACATTATTCGCAAATTGTTCCACTATTTCTAGACAGTGTTTTGTGGTCTGGTAGCTTCTGTATATCTTAATGTTCAAGAGACTCAGCCTTTCTAAAATGCTTTATTTTTTATACCCAATCCTCTTACCACCCTTTTGCCAGTTAAACTGATTAGTTGACAAATGGTCCTCTAGCTGTTTCTTATATTGTTAACTTTTACAGCCTTTTGTTGCCCCTGTTGTTAACTCTTGGTTTAAACATTTGATACATTTACTACGTTGCATTGTGAATTTATGAGCTTTGTAAATAAGTAAATGGTAAATGGCCTAAAATTATGTAGCGCTTTATCAAATCCAAGGATTTCTTTGTTTTAGCAACATAAAATTTGCCATTCCAATAAATTTTTAAAATTTTGTACATGTTTAACAGTGTAGTGTTGGTGTGTGGTCTTTACAACATGATTTTGTACTCCCAAATGGCAAAGAAATAATCAATAAATACCTTGTTTAATTATATTCATTAATGTCTTTCTATGTTTATGAAAGGGATGCTCATTCTCAAAGAGTAGAGAAATGGAGGCTGTACGAGCAAATATTCTGCAACTTATTTCTTCATAATTCAGAGGTTAATGACCTTAAACCAGGCCTTGAACAAGGTGGTGAATCTGGATTAATAGTCAGTAAACTGAAAGAATTTTCGATGTAGTTCATTAAAAGAACACTCTTTCATTTTGCTTATCTTTAGCTCTGGTTTGTCTGAGTTTCTCAGCTGAAATTCATCTCCTTCACTTCGTTTCACTCGTTTTCTCTGCGGCTGTTTTCTTGTTTCACTGTGTTATCATTCTTCTCCCCTCCCTTTCTCTCTTCGGAAAACCATGCTACACCTCATTCCTCTCACACTCCTCCCCCTCACCAGGCCTCCCTCGCTTTTCTAAACAACATCCAAATTAATGGAGAGTCCTCCCGTGTGATGCAGCTTTGGGGTATCGGGATGACTGTTCTAACCTTGTCGACTATCAGCTGTGTTTAGTCAAACCACGCGCATTTGGCGGCTGAAATTACTAATAAGTGATGTAAGAGCTAATCTTCTAAAGTTTAATATCGCACAAACATTCCTGAGGAAAGAAAACGCCTCCTGCCAGTTCAACCCTCGTCTCCGTCCTTAAATTCAAACCTGTAATGGCAACACGACAGTACAGCAGGTTTGAGAAGTGTCTGTCAGAGTCTAAAACAAAAAAAGCAACAGTCAAGATATCATCTTTACCCTGTTGTGTTCAGCCTCCTTGGCCTCAGAAGCTTTCCTCTGGTTTGTTTCATTGAGTACAGTCAGCTGAGCCGAGTCTATCAGTGGATTTTCTTTGCCTCGTCGGCATTGTAGTTTCTACCCTCAGTGTCCTCCTGACCACTGAGGGTTTAAATGAGCGAGAAACACGGTTTGCTCCAAACAGTTTATAAAAAGCGCTGTGTCGTCATTTAACAAGTTCAACCAAATGGCTTCATTTGTGCGACAGCTATCACTTTTGTTCCCTCTGGTACATGGGTTTGACCCCTGAACTCAACCTGCTGTAGAAAAGAGGCTTTTACAGCTAATGCTACAGTTTACTTAACATGTTTGCATTGCTGTTCAGTTTCCCTCAGCTCTCAGGAACATTATGTAAGATGTTTTCATTGCCTTTCACACTGAGGCAACATTGTTAAAGTGTGCTATGAAGTACTAAGAGGTTTATGGGTTCTCAGTTCAGCTTCTATGTAATGTCACAGGTTCTTTGGCAAAGCCTTTAAGTAAAAATAATTGGTGTTACTACTGCTTCGCCCAGTTTGCTGTTTTACATAAAATACAATCGTTCAGTTCCCGATAAGAAATTCTGAGCACAAGGTTGGATCAGGTGGGTGAGGATCTGTAGAAATCTAATAAATGATAACTTCAATTTTTGTAGATACTGTAGTTTTGTTGAATGGTCTCAGTTTGGAGAAAAAAAACTTGCACTGGAAGGGCTGGCCTAACCTGGGTTCAACGTTTTTGCATTAGCCCTATGGCCCGGTTCCACCCCGATTTTTGAAACCACGAGACCCATCTAAAGAGGACCATCAGCCTAACGACTGATCGTTAGTGCCCTGATTGTCTGCTTATAAAGTTGAGTTTACCTGCAACTCCTCTGACAGAAAAGGTCTCCTGGAGTAGAAAACCTTTTCAACAAAGAAGAACCCATCACACACGAGTTCAAACACCAAATGTAGCAAGCTACCATTCAACCACAAGCTAGCGTTAGCGACCATTAGCTCACTCAGCATTATACTATGGAAGGCCAGGTACAGCAGTTCAGTTTTATTTCTTTTAGTCAGCAGATTGAAAGATATCAAAGATAACCTTTTGGTTAGCTGTGCCCACCAGTGATAATACAGCCTGTTACATAATAGTGAGTACTGAGTAACTAACAGGTACCAAACTGGTACTTGCTGGCCTGTTTTATGTATTGTCATGTTTTGGATAACTCTCTTGCAAATACTATTTACAATTTGCTGCCCAGAGACTTTTTCACTGTTGTCAGTTTCATATGCACAACTATCTACATGCAATTTTATGTTCATATTAAAGTGCAACTAAAGCTACGTTCAGACCGAACGCGTTTCGAGCATCAAAAACGCACCCAACGCATCGAGTTGGATGCTTGTGCTCTTTCAGGTCAGACTTGTTCGGCGTAGACGCGTCGAGAAGAGCCTCTTGTTGAGTTCCTCTGCCAGTCTCTGTTTATTGGTGAATGAAATAAAGAAAGAGGCTTTGCTTTATTTACTGAGAGCAAGCAAACGTTGCGCTCACCAGAAAATGAATTCACCGGATAATTCAGAGGCAGTAAGAGTTTGGTGAGTTTCACCAATCCAGGAGCCGCGAGCTGACGAGGCTCGCTTTTCAGAACTATTTTTGTCCTGAACTCAGTTTGATGAGCATCGGCTCTGATATCTCCTGCCAGAACAACTACAGACTATTCAGCTAAACAGCTCCTGTCTGTCTGTTTTAGGTTAGTCTGTAACAGTCACGTGGAAAAATGCACTACTACTTCACAGTGCAGAGTCTCTCTGATTGGTTGATGCGCCGCTACTTCAGAAGATTTCTGGCAGAATATCTGCGTAATGTGAAACTGACAGCTAAGTGAAGGTTTATTAAATACCATTTGCATTGATGAAACTAACATTTTAAAATGTATTTGTGTATTTGTGAGACCACGCATGTTCTGAATTCATCACTGACTTAAACATTTAGAACAAATTAACTTTGGATTAGAGTAACGAAAAATGTTCTTACTTGAACGAGAGCTTCTGAGGTTCTTCATCAGATGTGAGCATCAGCCTTGAACTGTTGCCTCTTTGGGGATGGCAGCTTTCAAAGTTGAAGAAAATCCTCATCAATCCTCGTCGATATTTGTGGAAAAAGATCAAAAACAGCGATGGACGAAGTGAGAAAAACCCTATCTGGAATAAATATGTTTACGAATGACCACATTATGATGTAACGTGGTCATTACGTGCAGCCTTGGTGTCATGCAGGCATTTAAAAAAAAAAATAAAGATTTGAACACTAAGTCAGACACTGTGTGAGGCTGAATCTTAAGTGAGTCAAGCAGAGCGCTCGCTCTTTGTTCCAGGTTCGGCAGCAGATTTTTGAATCAGCTTGAGGTGATTTATTGAAGACCGATGCTCTGAATATAAACAGCAGGTGAAGCACAATATTTTACAAGGTTGTTACAAAAACATCCTACAACACTAAAGTGTCTTGCGCTGTCACGGTTTTCCAATTTTCTCATTCAAATGGACCAAAACAGGATGTTTTTATGTTTTCATTGAGAACTGTGAGAATTGTTTTATTAAAAAAAAACGCACCATGAACAAATTTCTAAATTTTGTATATCTATTACCAGACACTTTTTTAGTTGTGTTGCGTGAACTGCAAGTAATTCCATCAATTACTCAGTTTACTTTAAAAAAAAAAAGGCTTCAGTTGTTTTACAGCAGCCCATGGGAAGGCTGCATTATAAATTGGTACATTGTCATTAATTTCACATTGTGAGTTTATTTACAGAAAATTTTATGATTATGTGTAAAATCAAAAAGCAGCAGCTTCTAACTAGCACTTCTGCAACACATATATCTGTCAAAATTACAGTGCAATGCCAATTTGATGGCAATGATTTCTAAAATACTTGTATAATCTGATACGTGTATAATGCATTTTTTTATTGTTTAAAAAGCACAACAAATCTGTGTGTAATAGTACCCCTAATTTGATACAAACTTCAGGATGTTTCAGCCTTTGTGGTGAGGAATCAGAATATTTTAGGTGTGTTTGTGGCTGCTGAGGAGCAGTGCGTGCTTCAGCATGTCGCTGAAAACGGTCCGGTACAGCTTGAGGAGCAGCTCATCTGGTCCTATTGAGCACGACTTCTTTTCATCTCCATGGTCAACGACTCCTTCTAGGACTTTTCATCCAACAACAAAAGCCTTTCTGAAAACGTCTGATCACTAAGTGAAAAAACAACAACTATTCTTGGTTTTTTGTCTCCATGTGTCCCTGTTATGGACCTGTCCTTGCACAGTGACTGCTGGATATGGGCACTATACGGAACTATGAAATCAGTTTAGACCGAAGTTGTTTTAAGATAGTCAAACTTCACTTTGATCTTGTATCCAATCAAGCTAGCTGTTAGCTTTTCAATCTGTCTGTTTCTTCAGACTTAAGCTGTTCTAAGAGGTATCTACAGCAGTTAAGATGCTACCTTCATAACCCTCCTATAGAATCCATCCAATAATTTTTTTACCTGCTTTTTATTTTCTTGGTCACAGAGGAGCTGGTGCCCACAAATCCATCACAGGGACACAGAGACAAATATTTGTCTCATTCACACGTAATGACAATTTAGAGTTACCATGGAAGGTCTTATGTGTTATAATTTGTATATACATATATTTTTTGTGTGTTTTTATTTTTGTTGTACTTATTACTTTTTATTCTCTTGTTCAGTTCTCAGTGTTCTAATATTCCCTGTGTCATTTCTCACTGACCCTCAGTCAGTCTCCTTTTTACCCAGTCTGCCTTCCACTCACCTGTCTCCAGTTAGTAAGCTACACAGGTGCCTCCACTTTCCAATTACCTCTGCTCCATATATTCAGAGTGTGTTTCAGCACTAACGAGCAGTTCATTGGTTTGGCTCCCTCTCTGCTACGGGATCCTTCACACTTAGCCAAGGTTTTGCCACCCTATCTGCTTTTTGTTTTGTTTTGTTAAAAAAAAATCTTTTAATTTATTCCTTTCAAGTCCTCCGTATGTCTGCATGCTGAGTCCTTGTTATACATCAACCCTGTCATTATGGGGAACAATCAGCCACTCATTTATTTCTGTCTGTGTTTTCAGTAAATATGATCACTTCTGATAATGCCTAAAAGTTATTTTTATTATTATTATTATTATTATTATTATTATTATTATTATTTTTACATTGAATTGTTTCAAATGCTCATGTAAACTCCAGTAACTTTATGGGTACAGAAAACATGACAACAATGGTGAATGAACCACACTGCAGAAGCTTGGTTTTGCACTACTGTTCCCGTCTGGTGACTTTGGATTAAAAAATGTTATTGTGACATAAAGAATAAAGAGTAAAACATTTAAATAGTCTATCCTTATTTTAGGCTAAAATCTTGAAGCTTATTTCTGACCTATTTTTAAGCAGTTATGTAAGATAGTCAACTTTTTATTAATTTCCCCTGCCCCCTTTTTTTTTTAACACGTTTTGTCATAAAGTTAAAGGAGCTGCTGAAGTTAACCTAACATGAGAGTTTCTGGTCAGTGTGGAGAAAGAAAAGTACTCAGAGAGAAGGCAAACTCCACACAGAAACACCATCCTGCTGTTCCCAAAAGAAAAAAAAAACTTTATTATCTGAAAAAGTCTGATAAAAAGGGTTGGTTATCAGTGTAAAGAAAATAAATGAATAAACCAATAACCTGACTAAATGCAGAAAAATATGTTAATATCCATTTCAAACAAACAGCATCTGAGTAAATCTGTTCATTTCTGTATTATTAAACAGCTACAAGAGAGATTATGTTTCTCATACTTGGGGAAATGAAGAAGTGATGTGTTTTAATTGGTGTAAAGCTTCAGAAAAGGGGTTTAGAGTTATTTAAAAATAGATGAACACCTTCTCACAAAAAGACTAAATAAACCAGAGGAAATTCGGTTGTCAATAATCATACACAGAGCTTGAGTCATTGGTCCTTAAAAAAAATAGCCAAACATCCAGAGGGCTAAACATGTTTTTCACATTTCAAAAAAGGGAGACGGGAGGCTGATGATGCATCAGTGAGGATGCTCATAACTTCATGTAATATTTTGAGAAGGTTTTATACAAAAACAGGCAAATTGACCTTAAGTTTCAGGTAATTTAAAGTTAGCATGAATAGAACAGTAGAAAGCTTAAGGTTAAACATATATCTGCGGCTTTGAAGAACCTGCTTTTTTGTGCCGTTTTTGTTGCTTTACTTTAAAGTTCAACCACCTATTTGCTCATTTACAGAACAGGTAACCAGAAACATATATACTCAGTTCCTATCAGTGGGTTATTTGACAGCAAATCTGTTTTTCTTACAACACGATCACATCATGCAACGGTACAGACATAAATACGTGTTTTTTCATGCTTGAGCATAAATGCTTGCATGATTTATTGGAAGGTCGTTTGGAATATAAGAAGACACCCCGTCCCTCGCAGCCACAAACTGTGAGACCACTGTCGTTTCACAACAACAGGAAAAAACGAGCAGCTCTCCTCCAACATCTCCCTGTTTAGATATGAACAAATGCGAGCAGGCAAGTGAGCATTATTAAAAACGATCAGTCAGTCAGATAGCAGCTCACACGCTCGTCGTGCTGCTGCCAGCCTAAAGCCCAATGAGTCTCTGTGGAGCCCCTGATATTGAAAAAAAAGACACGCCACACTCCACAGGAAAATGGTTTGACTTCAATATGCAGCAAAAGTGGAAACATTTCATCTCCCTGGAGGTATTATATCTGAGTGAACCATCTCACCCAACTTTGATGGGCTAGTCTACATGGAAGCAAAGTCAAACGGAAACGAGAGCCTCTCTTTGAAAAGCTGCTCAGGATGAGATGGATTGATGCACTGATGTATATTCCAGACTATTGTTCAGCATTTCTGCTTTTTTTCTGAGGTCTGCATTCACTGTGAAATAAATATGTTCTAAATGATTTTTTTTTTCCGTGCCGTTGCTCATCCAGAAAGATACTTTCACAATTAATCTTTGCTGTATGTTTACCTCACTAAAAAAACTTGATATGTTGCCTCTTCCTAGAAAACGTCACCCTGTCAGCTCAGCCAGACTCAATGCAGTATAGATGAGGGGGAAAAAAATGTCTAGAGGTACAAATTTAGTTTCCAATCCTGCAGGCGGCACACTAAAAACAAACCAAAATGACAACAAAAATGAAACATTATGGTAAATAAATCAAAAACCATTAAGTTTGCAAACTGCTCAAACATGCAGAAAACAGAAGGACCAAAGTTTCCTAAATAGACCAAAGGATTTGTTTCACTTATGCAGTAAATTAGGTGGAAAAAGGTTCTGACTATTTACACAATTCAGAGTTTTAGCCTTCTTTGTGTTCTTTTGAGGAGATTGTGAATGTGCCCAGTCTGGGAACACTTCCTGTAGTACTTTAATGTCCATGTATGGCACTGTAATATGAGACAGAGGACACTCAGTGTTGGACTAGCAGGCTTAAAATCCACCTGTAGGTGTGCTCCAACCAGAAAATGATTACCTTTCTCACCTGTCTGGAGAAAATTGGGACTATGCAACTGGTATTCAAACCCTGGATTTATGAGGGATGATGTAGTTTTCATCTGAGATGTAGAAGGATCTCTGAGGGAGCATAAGAGTTTTTCTAATGTGTCTTTATGGGGGGGGGGGAAGTATGATTTTATTACTTTCATCCATTATATTATATTCACTTTCTCCTTTTAGGGTCACAGGAGTCACTAGTGCGAACTTGGGCAGGGTACACTCTGGACAGGTCACAAGTCCATCACAGGATTTTTAATATTTTATTACCTTTTTATTTCTTTAACCAGGCAAATCCTATTGAGATCACAGATCTTATTTGCAAGGGAGGGCTGAGCCTGAAGGCAACCTAACACATGTTGTGTTGTCCATGGGAGAAAACCCACACAAGCATGAGGAGAACATGCAAACTCTGCATAGAAAGACCTCAGATTCAAACCATTGATTGAACCAATGATCTTCTTGCTTTGAGGCAATGAGCACTGAGCCTATAGATTAGCACTGTTGTCCAAAGACTGGACAATAATGCTATCATTCAGTCCTTGGACAACTGGTATGAGAACTTGGTTTGTATAATCAGTAATTACTCAGACTTTTTTACTTGACTTGTCCAGGTTCAGCCTAAAGAAGTCCCAGGACGCCCCCCCCCCCTGTGTGGTCCCAGCCTTTGTTGCTTGTGATGTGAAGAGAGTGGAAGTGGAGCCTGAATGCCGATTCTCCGCTTTTACAAACTGACCCAGGCGAACGATAGTCCTGTGCCCAAATGGAAACGGTAATACTAATCCAAATATCTCCACACTTTCCTCCCTCCGTCTCTCACAAACTGGATTCCATCGATCAGTTGTCCAGGCAACAGCAGCGTGCTACGTGCGGCGTGCTGGCAGGTTAAGATGAAAGCGCCCGGAGGAGGTTGTGCAAATCACCCTTTGCACCCCATCAAATTCCCATATAAATCCCATGCACAAGCATGCCATGGGGTGTTTCGCTCAGTGCAGCGGCTTGTGTTAATAGCAGTTTGTTCTTCATACCTCAAATAAATGATTTGAATAAATGCCAACATTTTATATTTATTTCATGTAAAAGCTGATTTTTTTTTTTTTAGTGGCATGACTGAGTTGAACTTGTTTGGTTTTTCCTTGATCTGAATACATGGAAACATACTCATACAGTGCAGCTTTATTCAGTCGGAAGATGCAAAGAAAAGAACTTTTAGACAATATATTCATGCCTTCTTATGGCAGCACTATTTTGCAGATACCTGCTAAAATGATACACGGGGAATGCAAGAGCAGGAAGATGCAACACACTGGGAATGTGGACAGTTGAGTTTGTGGTAAAGCTCAGCGTGAAAAAAAAAACACATACCATGCATACACACGTAAATATTCTACCTGTGCTGTGGCTGCATAACCATATGCTTCAGCAATACAAATACCTACACATACTGTGTTTATACAATTTGTTCTACGACTTCAACAGCACTAAAGCTCCATTCATGTTTCTACCACTAAAGCCCTCTGCTGCCAGATTATTTTCAGTTAAATCTTAATCATCAATCATCTGCTTGTTTACCGATTTACATTCAAATCACATTCATTTCTTGGTTTGGTAAACAAGATGCATAGACTGCTTGTAATCACACACACACACACACACACACACACACACACACACACACACACACACACACACACACACACACACACACACACGAGACATGTCTTAAATGTAGATTCTTCTATTAAAACAAGAGCAGAGTCAGTCTTACCTTGGCGGCAGCATCACATTGTATTCACAGTGAAATAAACTGTTTTCTCTTTCCTTCATTTTCACTCATATCCTCCATGTCAGCCTCTTTCTTACACCGTCTGATTAAATCCCACAGTTTCTGCATCTCAGTCCACTCTGAAAGCTGCCTTTAATTGCCAAACCCCAAACCAGATGCACGAGTCCTGAGACAAATTATAATCTCTTGTCAGCAAACATCAAGCTCTTCATTTCCCACTCCAGGCTGGTTAAGAGTGCGTTCCCCCCCACAACAAAGTGACAGGGATAAAAACAGAAAACGTGTCAGAGTTATGACTGAAATTACTGTCTGCATAATTTGACAATGAGCCTGTTTTAGCTCAACATTTACAGATGAGCACCAGGAGACTCGTGTGTTAAAGAGTGAGCAGCTTTCACACTGAAAACTGGCGTACAAACAAAATTTGAATAGTGTGTACACACTAAATATTAAGATTTATGAAACTGTGTGTGTGCATGTTTCTGAAACGATAGCACCTACATGTGCCTCATGGACCACTCTGTCAAATTAATTAAGTCCAATAAATATATATTTTACTGTATTAGAAATGGATGCACTAGTGTCAAAGATGGAGGCAAGTGATAAAATGTTATTAGATAAATATGCCTCCATTATTAATAAAAAGGTAAACATCAAGTGACAGAACAAGGCGAATAACGTTAACGCTACAGGTTCCAAAAGCAGGTCCTTGTCCGAAATTCTCAAAAGTGGTCCAAATTTAAAGCTGATGGCAAAAAGTGAGTTGCATCAATGGACAATTTCTTAACTGTAACATGACTTGTTCTGAATAAATCTGCTGATCCAACACTTTTCTTCTCAGTAAGAACAGACGTGCCCCCTAGACCAGCGGTGTCCAATTCTGTCCAACATGTTACTTTGTTTCTCTGCTCCAACACACCTGATTCAGTGACTGAATTATCTCCTCAAGTCCTGCAGAAGTCTGGTAATCACCCATTCATTCAAACCAGGTGTGTTGGAACAGAGAAACCTCTAAACATGCAGGACCATTGCCCTCCCCTACCTTAAACAATTGATAAACAAGCAGTGGTGAGTTTTTATACCGACACGTGACAAAAATATGGGAAACTTTACAGTTTACATAGAATCGGGGTTGTTTCAATCATGATCAATGTATGAAGGTCAGTGTGGTTCAGTTTCATTGTTTGGGTTTAAACCATAAGTTATGGAAACATGTTCAAATGCCCCTTGAGAACAGAGAACCTGACGGAGTCGTGTCTTGGTGCGATTAGGCGAGTGTTGGTGTTTTGTAGATTGATACAGTTGACTGAAAAAGTTCACGTGGCTGAGTGAAGGTTTTCATGTAGGTCAAGAGTTTGTATATATTTAAGCAGACTTTCATGCAACATGTTTTTATATATATGTAAGTGTGTGTATGCATCATTTCTACATGAGTCCCCAGAGGTTGATCTATTTGTTTACATGCAGGATATATTGTGAAGTTTTGGTGAGATAAGAAAGTGAACATTTAGTTAACTTTTAGGTCTTTCCCACCAACAGAATGCACTAATAGAAACTATACTCATGCTTAATAAACAGTGTTTTATATTTGCGGATGTGTTTGATACTTTCATACAAACCTGATGAGCTAATCTATGTTTAATTGATGTTTTTTTACTAAAATGGGGTTTGATGCATATAGGGGTTCACTATTCAAAAACTGATCACAATTATTAAATTGGAGTTATTTATTAGATACTTTTGTTTCCAAGCAGTTTGTAACAAACATTCCTGCTGACCCTGAATAAACCAAAAGCCTGCAGAGATAATCCTGCAGCCTCACAGAGGAGTGAAAAAAGCTATGTTTAAAAATCCGCAGGGTGTGAGTGACTGTTGGAAAATTACCACTGACTTTCTTTTTTTTTTGTTTTCTAATTCATCCTTGTGATAGTTGGTTCAGGGAGGATGATGTGCTCCGGCCCCCGCGTGTTAGGAGGAGGCTGTGATTGTGACAGGCAGGGCAGAGGCACGGTTAAGGAAGACCCAGAGACAAGAGCGACAAAAGCAACGCGTGTCACATCGATGAGGCCTCGCCAAAAGAAGCTGTGAACGAGGTCAGCTCCTCACGCCGTCTCCCAGTATCTCAGTCCAAAGCTCTAAACTCCCAATTTGCACCGCTGTCGTTTGTTTCTGCATCCTCTATACTTTTCATCCTGTCTGCTTCTGGTTCTCTGCAACTCGGCAACATTCTCAATTCTTTCCAAACTTTAGATTTCACCACAAAGATGGTTTATTCTCAATGGGATGAAGGAGGAATAAAATAGAACCTGCCAGTTCAGTGCACAAGTTTCCTGTGTTGAACAAAGACTAATTTCAGATGGGAAAAAGCCTGCCAGTTCAATTTGAAGGATTTTGTAGATAACTTGATAATAAAAACCTAACGGAAGATGAACTTTTTATTTGGTCTTGTGCAGACAATTACACTTCACCCAGCTGTGATTTCGTCTGTGTCCCTCTTTAACGCAGCATGTTTCCATCATGCTGCTCCTGCAGCAGATTGCGTCTCCCACAGGTGGTCTGTTTGCCACACTGTCTCCTGTGTGACTTGCTTCTTGCAGGCATCTAATAACTCGCAGCGCGTTTTTGTTGTTAGCGTTTGTTTTGAAGTTGCGTTCCCTCATCCAGCTCTGGCTGAAGCAGATGTCGGCGGCGTGTCGCTGCTGACGGACGTGCTTTAAGGAGAGCGTGGCATTTTGAGTGGCAGCTGGCAGGACAAGAGGCGAGATGATGGCAACATTTAAACTGAGCTTAAGAATCTGCAGGGTGATGGGCTCAACCTGCCTTAACCCTCTGACTTTCTTATTTTTTACAGCGTTGACTCATTACACAACTCAACCACAAGGCTTTTTATTCCAGCTGCTAAACTGACAGGTCTGGAATTCAGGCCTGTCAACCTGTTAAAGCATTTTGTACAATATTAAATGAAAAAAAAAAAAACGTATTTCAAGCATTACAGAAATAGAAGCACTTCTGTCAGTTCTCACTGCACATTAAATGTGATGTACTTATTATATTCTTAAATTATCATGAGGTTAAAACATTCCTAAAGTTTTTTAACTGGAACATCCAGGTTGTACATATATGTTTATACAGGTCTAAAATACTCTATTTTTGATAACTAATCTAATATAACTTTTTTTAAATCATCGTAACAGTGATCCATCTTCTACAAAAGAGGATTAGTCCCACTGGAAAAAAAAAATAAAAAACTCTGACTAAAAGTCAGAAAAGTCTAAGTTTTGCTGCCACATTGGCTTTTTGTTTAATTTATTTAATAAATTGGCTTTTTGGTTTATTTTTATTCAAACTCCTTGTTTCCTGCCTGCATCTGGGTCCAAACCTCTTGTGATTAGATGTCCCTCATCAAGTAGCACCTTGACCACATCCTTTCTGTTTCCATCAACAGGCTTCTGGCATAATTCTGACTCATAATCAAAGGCTAATTTTTGGCAGAAATGGTTGAATTCATCGAAGGCCCTGTTCATGTATGAAGGACCTCTGGAAACATTACTGTTTTTCCTGCAGTTTATTGTGGAGGCAAAAAAACACATTTCACTGAGCATAGATAGATAGATAGATACTGTATTCGAGACTATATATATTTTTTTATCCTGTTTGGATTAGAGAAAATCTACAATAAGTTCAAACTTTGAACAAAAGTTGCAGATGGATGTCAAATCATTATTTTTAGATTCTTAGATTAAAGTCAGAATCTGATTCTTCTGATTGTTTCAGTGGCTCTAATGCTCTCTCCTAATATTCAGGAAAAGCCAGAGGAAATGATCATATCCTGTTGTTAAAAAGGGCAAAGACAAAGATATATGGGTCATAAATTACAAGTCAAAATCCCCTCAGGCCTAAATAAGGACCTATAGAGGTTTTTGCTTTTATTTTTTGAAAAGTTGCTTTTAACACTTTAATAAAATATGCCAGTTGTTTTATATTCCTCGTAGTTTTTTGAAACTACTTTTTTTCATTGTGCTGCATTGTGAGCGTTGATCACTGTTGGCAACACTGTTTCCTGCTGGCTGTGTTTTGTGTCTTAGTCTTTCTTTGTGGAGAATTTCTTTAAAACACGTTCACTCCTTTTGGTGGATTGTCTCTATCAAAGAGCTTGAGATTGAATCAAATCTATTTAACTCCTCGAGGAAAGCTGGTACACCAAACTGTGTTCAGGTTTTGACCAGTTTGTGTTCTAAAAATAAAAAGATGTATTATTTTTTTTAAAGACAACAGCACATCACAGTCTTTTCAAAATTCATATTTTGTTGTAAGATTGTGATATTTTCTTAAATAGGTTGGTGTTTAGTTTTAATGTTTATAACAATATCAATTTATGTCAATTATATATCAAAAGTAGATCTACAAACCCAGTGGTGGGCACAGACAACCGAAAAGTTAGCTTGCTAACTGCTAATCAAGCCTCTAAACAGGTTACAAAAGTTTGTGAAAGTAAATGCTAACTAAAGGCAACTAACTTTTATTTGAATTTAAGTTCAATTAGTTTTTTTGACTTTAAAATCTTCAACCAGAATTATTTTCTAATCAGAAAACCTACCTTTGCTGTATTGCCTCTGAATCATTAATCCATTGGGTTAAAACCATATAAACTGATAACTACATCACCCAAAGTGCTTCAGAGCGTTTTCCCCTTGATCCAAGCCACCCTTTCAACCATAAACGTCTTGTCACGTGTACATGTCAGCCAATAGTATGCCTTACAGACTCTTTGTGACACGTCCACAACAGGCAGGAACAATCTAATTGGTTTCAAAGTTAGCAAAATCGCTATTATGTTAAACAAATAGTCAGCTTTGCTGTTAGAAGATTAGCAGAACTGTTCCAACCCCTGTACAAACTAATATCTGTAAAACTGACTGAATTAGAGTCATCTTGAACTGGGTCGACTCCAAACATCAACAGGTTGTCTGTGTCAACCAAATGATTACTTTCTGGGAGTTTTATTAAAATGCATCTCATGGTTGATAGGATAGACAAACATACACAGAAAACATGCAAATTATTATTTCTCTTTCACCTTTTAGCAATGGGCAATAAGAAAAACACAGTAATGCTATTTTTCACAAATGCAACTTCATTTTTCCTCCATAGTTCTTTAAATGATCCGAGTATTATCAGGGTAAATGGTGACACCAAGGTGTCCAAACCCTCTCTGCAGCTCACGGCTCAAACTGGTGTGCTCAGGGGAGCTTAAAGAAAAAAGCTTTTCTAATCTTTAACTCAAATCATCACCCTCCACCTTTCCTCTTCCTCTCTGCCTCTTCCTGCCGCCGTCCTCTCGTTAAAATAAGTCAGAGAAAGCTCCCCTGCATTTCGAGGCATTGTTAAGCGCCGCTAATTGAACCCAAGTATTCCTAATGTGCCATCATTCAAAAACTTTACTCTGTGTGCTCTGTTCTCTTTAGCTCAAATTGCCCTGGGTGTCACATTCATCTCAAGCCTCCTCCGTTGCACTTCTATTCAGCTTTTAGGTGGAGAGGAGGACGGGCTCGGCGGCAGATTGGTAATGTGCTGGCATGGAAGAGAAAGGACATCAACTCTTTAATACTACAGAGGGAACAAAGGGCTTTACCCGGTGCCAGCCGAGAGTTTCATCAGCAGCCAGGACAGACGGGGGCAAAGTGAGGAACTGAGGCACAAAGGGACGCCAAGGAAAAGAAAGCCAGAATTTAAAAAAAAAGTTCCTGAACTGGATGGTGCTGGGCGACATCAATAGCATCCCAAGCAGAGTCACAAATTAGCCAGGCAAGAAGCAGCATGGGATTCGACAGCTGGGGCCCCTTGTGCACCGCCACCAGGGGATTAACAAGGTTTCAGGATCTGACACAGAGGGGATGAGCGTCATGGGCAGAATAAAGAGCAACACGGGGATTAGAGCGCCTTCAGACACTCCACCAACACTCATGAAGAGCTTAACGGCTACAGATAATATTAATGAAAGGACACAGAGAGAGAGGGAGAGCGGCTGAAAGTGAGAGAAGGCCTGAGGCGTGTGAGGGGGGGGTCATCGTTTTGATTATATTCTGTCTGACCCCTCCTTTTCCATTACATAATGACCAGACAGTCCGTGTACAGAACATCAAAACTCAACAAGGAGCCGAAACAAACAGGCGAGCTGCTCATGCACGGCAGACAGACACGGCCAGCAGCTGAGAGATGTACTGTATGTTCAATTCATGGCCCCCGTCTGAAGATCACACTTGAATTATTCATCTGGACGTCGTGCAGGAAATGCCAAACGCACATTTGAATATTTTGTATTCTTCTGTAGGGGTGCGCTGGAGAAAACAAAATAGTATTCATTGAGCCGCTGTGCTGCTGAGAGATGTGTTACGTTTCCGATTCTGCATTCAGATTGTTGGACATGTTTGCACGGCCGAGAGACTACGTCTCGTTTAACAAAAAGGACATTTCTCCTGACTTTTTCTGTGATGAATAGATTTTGAATAAGTGGACACGGCTCCAGCTGCATGTCGACACAACCGCTGCAGGGATTCAACACCGGGACATTTGCTCCGGTTATGTCAAAGATGAGACTAAACTGATTTAGTCTCTAGTTTTAGATATAGTGATGTGTATGCAATGGATGCATGAGAATGTGTAGTGAATATCTGTTAACCTCAAAATACACACAACCAGTGTTACCGCAGTAATCATGCCTCTGAGCCAGATGGGACATCCTGAACAGGAAGGCATTGTGTGATAAGACTGACGCTTGTTTAGGAACATGGAGTTATTGTGTCTCTCTGTGAAGCACACAGGGAGTCCTTATTTACTGTATTTACTTATCAGTGGTTTGCCGCCACAGATTAAGAGCATAAATGGGTTTTGTCGATAGGTGAAAAATGTGTTCTGTAAACAGAGTTTGAGCAGAGCATACTTGAATCCAAAGTTTGATCTTACTTATCTTGTTTTGGTTCTTGAACTGCATCTGTGGGCTCAAGATGGTGAAATGTTTGTACCAAGTAAACCACTTACAGATGGCCCTTTTGACCTAAATAAAAACAAAACAATTTAAATAATTAATCATTTAAATAATCTTTAAGGCATATTTAAACTAAGTTTATATTGCTACTTTTTTTCCCGCATGTTTTAAACCAAAAGCATCTCAAAGAGAAATGCTGGTTATGTTTTTAAGTAATGTTCTGTCAAATTGTCACAGACAACAGCAGAAGTCTTCCTTCCTGCCTTGTTTCCCTCAGCTCCACACACCTGTTTCCTGTCCGACGTGCCTTCATCTAATCATCCGTCTCAGTAAATCTACAGAGGTCCTCGCTTTAAGGTTACACGGCCCTATTTGGGGCAGCTGTGGTACAGTGGTAGGACAGTTGTCTTGGGACCAGAAAGTCACAAGTTTGATCTCCTGCCAAACCCACATGTCGTGGTGTACACCTTCCCTAAGCTCCCCGGGTGCTTACATAGCTGCCCGCTGCTCCACTTGGGTGTATCTCATGTGTGATGGGTCAAATGCAGTGCAGAAATGTCATCATTGCGTGGGAAAGGATAGAAAAAGATTCTCCCAGTCGGTTCGCAATGCATCTTGGGAAGGGGTGGAACAAGAAAGATCCATGTCCCTTGAGTCTGGGAAAAACGAGGGCGCAATTGGAGGAGCCTTTGAATTCGGACAGCGTTCGGCGTGACGCAGTGACCTAAACAAACAACATATTCAGCCTTCAAAGGATGCAGTCCCTGAATTTTAACACAGCCAATGATGTCTGCGTCTGCATTTATAACACATACACTCACCGGCCGTTTTATTAGGTACACCTTGCTAGTATCGGGTTGTACCCCCTTTTGCCTTTAGAACTTCCTTAGTCCTTCATGGCATAGATTCTACAAGGTACTGGAAACGTTCCTCAGAGAGTTTGGTCCATATGGACATGACAGCATCACGCAGTTGCTGCAGATTTGTCAGTTGCACATCCATGGTGTGAATCTCCCGTTCCACCACATCCCAAAGATGCTCTATTGGATTGAGATCTGGTGACTGTGGAGGCCATTTGAGT
>JAUBOC010000050.1:13708426-13718566 GCA_032275365.1 Anablepsoides cearensis | reverse complement strand
GTTTAATTTATTGTTGAGCAGGTAAAGTAAAAATATTTTTGGCCCTCAAGTCCTTCTGACTGTATGATTTTGGCCCACGTGACAAAATGTTTGGACACCCCTGGTCTAAGGTGTGAATTGAGTTCAGGTTAGGTTTAGGGTAAGGGGTCAGGGTTAAGCTATAGAAATGACCAGTAAATGAATGGAAGTCAATGCAAAGTCACCATGAGGACTGTGTGTGTGTGTACCTGGTTTTTGTTACCTTTTTAGGACCTTTTCTGATTTAAACACCTACCTTGCCAGGACCAGTAGTCCCTCTGGAGACCGAAAATAATTTCCAACACGGTGAAACTCCATATTTGGGTTAGGCTACATAAATGACTGAGAGTCAACACACGGTCCTAATAAGCATAGAAATATAAACGTATACGTGTATTTGCTTGCAGTGTCAGCCAAATATCTCACGAACCACTGAACCACTATGTCATCGTTCATTTACAACTTCTGGACTCCACCTCTTTCAAGATGGCCACCACAGCTACTCGGCCTTATCCCAGTCATGTTTATAGATACTGAGCTAAAGGTTGATGTGGTCTTACCTGAGACTCAACCTCAACACGTACATAAAATAATATCATTTACAAGATTTGACAAAGGGCAATGAAACCTCATCAGTGTGTTTCAGTAGACGTTATACATCATATCTAAATGGATATAACTGAGTAAGTGAGAAAGTGAAAATTCACACACAACTCCACTGAAAGCTGCTTCAGTCAGCCTTGCTCTGATTCTCTATATTGCCAGAAAAAGACTGATTATCATAAATATGCATTAAATCCAAATCGGGTTTCATCACCATGGCAGACCACAGAGAGTTGAGGAAATGCTAATGTGTCCGGCAGCGTTCCTGTTTGGTACCAGCGCTGATAATAATCCATCTCCAGGTCCAGCGGGACCTTACCTGCCACAAAATGACTCCAGAATTATCTCCATATATTACCTGAGGACACAAACACAGGCGGGAGGATCCGGCTGGGTTTGAGGGCTGTGATCAGAGTTTGTGTCTGTTCAGAAGCACCTCAGAGCCAGCTGTGTTTTCCTCTGCTGCGTGTGTGTGTGTGTGTGTGAACGTCAACATCCTGCCCAAGTGTTTTATGGCTTTTATTGTTTGACATTGGTACGAAAACACATCACAGGTTGTCTCAATGTTGCAACAAGTTGCATGATTTTTTTTTAAAGCAGCGATTCATCAAACACAAACCTTACCTCTGCCTTGAATCTAATAAATGTGAGCAGTCAGTGGAGGAGAATGAAAGGCAAAAATGGATGGAGAATATCTTCAGCCTGCAGACAAACTTTCATAAACTGACTCGGAATTATGTGAGCAGAGGTGTAAACAAAGCAAAAACAAACGACTTATTCAGACATGAGCAGGAAAAAATGACAAAAAAGTGAAACATTCAAAAAAAGTTTTTGAAGAAATAAAGGTTCTGTGAAAATGTTAGAATAACTTGTTGCAGGCGGCTCTTTGAACGAGCCCAGTTTGGAGAAATACTGAACTAATCTCAAATATTTCATAGCAATTCACCCAGTCACTTTATTATATGTTATATTATATGTTAGCAGGAGACATGCTACACCTAGCTGCTACTGTTAAGATAAGATAAGATAAGATAAGATAAGATAAGATACGCCTTTATTGTCACTGTACAGAGCACAATGAAATAAAAAAATGTTAACGTCCTGATGCATCTCAGTAATCCAGATTGAAAAACAAAAAGTTGAGTAGACCATCTAGACGAGTCGAAATGTTTTGTTTTTTTTTCATAACAGAAGAACTCATCAGTCTGAGGAGTTTCAGGTAAACTCAGCCTTAAAAGCAGTGCCTCCACATGGTGGACAAACAGGTTTAGGTCGTGATGGTCCACTATGAACAACAGGGATAATCAGGGCCTTAACGATCGATTGTTTGGCCGATGATCCTCTTTTGTATGAACACCAGTTTTGATTGTCATCGTTAAACTTGTTTGTAGAACAAGAAGAGCCCGTTCAGAGGATCTATTCAACTTTTTTTTTTAATTTTCTACCTTGATTTTTGAGATCCATCAGGACATTTATTAAACACAGAATTTACATAAACCTCTAAGAAGATTTTGAGATTGGATCAGTTCATGGGTCTTTTACTGCCTAATGAAAAAATGACCTCGTACAAACAGGTCTTGTTTTAAAAATACAAAAGAAAGGGCAGAACGGGGTTATGCTCTCTGCCTATTTATTATTTGTTGGATCATTTAGTTTTGTAAAATGATTCGGGATACTTTGGGGTTAAAATACATTAACTTTTCTGTTTTCTTTGTATTTGCTCTGCATCTTTTCTGCACGTCAGTTCAACAATTAAGCCCCCGTTTCCAACTGTAACAAATAATTTACATTTTTATGATGTATTATATAACATACCTAAATTTCCCAAGGAAAACTTACATCACCCCCCGGAAATTACGCTCATGTACGAAAGTCTGTCATAAAACCTGACCCACAATTAAACAATACATAAAAATGAGACCTAGTCAAAATATAGTTTATAAGAAACTATTTTTTGTATACACATACATACATACATACATACATACATACATACATACATACATACATACATACATACATATATATATATATATATATATAAACACACACACACACACACACACACACTTGGTTCTACCATTAGCTCATTTTTCTGGTCAGTTAAGCTAGATTTCTCCAAATCAAGGTTTTTAAAAGAGCGAGTCCTCTACTCAACACAAAAAAAAATCCAAAGTATCACTTTGATTGCTGCTAGATGAGGCAAATACTTTGATTAAAACTAGCAGCTTAAAAATTATTAATTTTAGGGTCTACAACATTCTCTCCTACAAGGACATCTTATCATGAAATATTTTCTAATTATCTGCAAAACAAAAGCAGCGTTTAAGATGCTTCGAATAACCTGCCCTTCATTTTCTTTGGCTCATACTTTAAACTGATTGATTAGCAGAGAAGGAAACAATAGTCCTTAATTAAAACAAAAGCAAACTAAAGCTTCAATCTTCAAATATATATATTTATTCCATAAGCCTTCATACAAACATCTGTTTTGAGTCCAAAAAAATACATTTAAAAGTGGAGAATCATTAAAGGTGCACAGTCATGGCTTGATGCAAAGTCCACAGGTAAAGCTGTGAAAACAGAGGAATGTTCTGAGACGATCTGAAGAAAAGCTACAAGTTTGTTTTTTTTCACTCTGTGTCTCCAACACCTGAGTTTTACGGGAGGGACAAACGTTTCCAGAACTCCTGCAGGGTAAAATCACAAGGAAGGGTTCATTTTTACAGATCCAGAGTTTTCCTCTTACACGATGAGGCTGTGGGGGCAGCTGCAATGCAAACTGAAAGTGGGTTGAGGGTGCAAAATAATGTTTTTTAGAGAAAAGGGATGGAACCGCAGGGCGTCGTTTCACTCACCAATGAAATTTACGATAATTAAATTTAGTCCGAACCCTTAGGAGCCTATTTGCTAATGCACTTGAGACTGGAGCAAACATACCTCTTGGATATCAGAGAATTACCTCCATGACAGAGAAACTTTTTTTTTTTTTTACCTCTGCACATTTATTACCCCGAGTGGCACATCTAATCAGGCTCAGAACTCCTCACTGGCTTTTTGGACGTAAGCAAACCCACCTGCCCCCACCCCACAGGACCACGCGTGTCCCAACATCTGTCCTGCATCTTTCATAACCTCAAAGGTTCTCATTGCAAAGTCATGATAACCCACAGAAACAGGACCGTCCAACCTTTGCTGCACCTGAGTGCCAGGTGAAAATATAAACACTGAACTAAAAAGAGCATGTCAGTTAATTGTTTAATCATCTGTGATTGCGGAACAACTTCAGAACTGACATGCTAACAAGTAGCATCCATGTTTAGCTAACTCAGTAAACGGGGATCTTCTGGTCACATCAGGAGAGTTCACACTGGAGTCAGATGGAGGTAGCATTTAAAATGTGAGCATTCATGGCAAAAAAAAAGATTAAAATATATTAAAAAATTGCATTTTCTCAAAAAAAGAAAAAGAAATCAGAATTGAGCATTAAGACTGTGAATGCAGCCAATGTTACCTTCAGCTGTTATGAAAAGCTGTATTTATCAAAAATAAATTTGACTTTACATCTTAGGCTTTTTATACACCTTGGAATTGGCCTCTGTCTCTTTAAGAACTCCTTACCGTTTCAGACACTCCCACTTCAGCACCTCACAACAACGCTTTAGGGGAGGGGCGCTCTGTCTGCTGCAGACTGAGCTTCAGGGAGGAGCTTTGTGTCAATAGGCGGAGCTTTGAAGCAGCAAGTGTTTAGGCAGCTCCACATTGGCTAACACGGGAGATTCAAGGATTTCTCAAACATGAATGAGTCAAAAAAACACTCTGGGTATTTTTTGAGGGAATGACATTACATGATATAAAGCTAAAAAAAAAATTTTAAGTCAATTTTGCATAATAAACCCTATTTAAAGCAAGTTGCAAAGAAACAAAATCAGCACCGTTTTTTTTTTAAATATATCAGATTACTGCTGTGAACAGCTGCCAATGTTTTGCAGACCCACCTTCCAGAATTGCATATCAGTAGGCTAAACAGTGGGCACAGTTAACTCATAATCCGCTAACTAAAATAAAGCTTCACTAACACTAAAGTAAAAATTAGTGGAAGCTAACCCGACTCACTCAGTCTGGTCTTTGACACAAACCTGTTCATGTGTCAGCTGTTAGCCGGCTTAAAGTGCCTGTGACATCAAATTTTTGTAATAATTAAGAATGCATTTTTTGGAAAGATAACATTGATAACATATTGCACAATATATATATATATATACCACTGAGATGAACAGTTGTTGAGATATTTGCATGTGAAGTAACAGGAAGTGATGTCAAAGGGGAATGTCTGAACGTAAATAGAAAATGGTCACAATGGCCGACAACAGAGACTGTAGAGAAGAATCTGATGTTTCTTTATATTTTGAGTCTCTATCAAACAGAGATGAAGAAAAGTCCAAAGTATATTGTTTTAATAAACAAAGACCAGAGAGTTTGCCATCTTAAAGAGTTCCCCTTTGATGTCACTTCCTGTTTCATTTTGGCTGAGCCAAACTCAAAAGAAAATAGGCCAGTTATGCGACAAAATGGGCAAAATCATGTGTTTTATGCCAAGTTTCTTAAATATAAAGATGTTTTCTTTGACTTTTTGTATTTGAAGGATAGGCCTATGCATGTCACAGGCACTTTAAACTTGACAAAACTTGATTTAGCTGAAAATAACTGGTCCGATGACATTTTTTTCAAAGTTAGTGAAAAAGCTAATCCCCTAAGCAAACAAAAAAAGTTCTTCAGAATGTCCACCCCTGTCAGTACCAAACTCATCAAACAGCACCACTTTAAAGTGCCTGTGACGTCAAATTTTTGTAATACATATGAATGCCTTTTTAGAAAGAGGACATTGATAAAATATTGCAAAACAAATTTCACGCCGCTGAGATGAACAGTTGTCGAGATATTTGCCTGTGAAGTAACAGGAAGTGATGTCAAAGGGGAATGTCTGCATGTGAAGAGTGTTGTTACAACAGCTAACAGCAGACTGAGAAGAATCTGATGTTTCTTTAGATTATTTTGAGTTGCTATCAGAGTTCAAATAATATTGTTTCAATAAACAAAGACCAGAGTTTTCTTGGTTAGAGTTCCCCTTTGATGTCACTTCCTGTTTCACTTGGGCTGAGTCAAGTTTAAAAGAAAATATGCCAGTTATTATGGGACAAAATTGGTTAAATTGTGTGTATTGTTCAAACTTTCTTAACATAAAGATGTTTTCTTTGACTTTTTGTATTTGAAAAATATATATGTCACAGGCACTTTAAGAAGTTGGCGAAAACTTTTTTTTTTTTCTTTTGCAGTTTTATTTCAGACTTTGCAATGATCACCTTGTAAAACTAATTATTTCAGAAAATGCGCCTCCTTGATATCATGAGTGCTGTTTAAATGGTTGGCCAGCTCCTGCATCACGGCCACTTTGCCGATCTGGTCGTTCCTCCTCTTCTCCATGATCACGTCCTCCAGGCACTGAAACTCCAGGACGTGGCTCTTCTTCTCGGAGAAGACGAGTTTTAACTTGTACGGCTGCTTCCCGATCCGGATCTCCCCGCCGATTTTGAACTCCCGCCGGCCGAAGCGGCACCAGGCGGCGAAGCACTCAGAGTTCCTCCAGCACAGGTCGCGGTCCGCCGAGCCCACCTGCTCCAGGGCGTTGCGCACCACCACCTCGGGCGGCAGCGCTCGGTAGCGCCGGTACAGCTCGTTCACTATCCGGCCGCGCTTGCCCTGGCTCACGTCGGTCAGAAAGTTGTTCCTGACCTCGGCGCGGTGCAGGTGAACCACCTGGAAGTCTCCCACGTAAACGGCCCAGTGTGGGTACTGCCCCGTGGCCACGAACTCCAGCAGGTCTCCCGGTCGGCACTTGGCCAGCAGGCTCTCCGGGGACAGCGTCGAGGCTCGGCCGCTCCGCTCGTACACGCACTCGTCCCGGTAGTAGATGACGCACTCGGGCTCGTCCTCCGGGTCGAAAGGCTTCTCCTCGTGGTTCGCCGGCTGGCTGTGCGGCGGGAAGGGGTCGAAGCGCTCGTCCGGGTCGTCCTGGTCGTCGTCGGTGGAGAAGATGTAGGAGACGCCGATGCGCGCCGCTCCGTCGCCGCCGCCGCCGTCCGGGTCGAAGCCGTTCGGGTCCGACGTCGGCACCTCGGCGTAACTTAAACGCGTCAGCCTCTCCACCTGGTTCCCCATAGAGATGGAGGAAACAGGATCCACCTGTTCTGGGGGGCGCAGGTGGAGACGGGAGGAGGAGGCGCGCGCGCGTCTCAAACTAAATCCCAAAGCGAGCCAATAATCCAAGCGAACCAATAATCCATGTCCGGCTGTCCTGTCCTGTCCTCCAGCTGACCACAGAGCTGTCAGGAGACACACAGGAGGAGCATTAAAACACTTCCCAGCTGAGCCCAACAGGTGTGACCTGACTCACCTGTTGGCTCACATTTTACTTCAACACCTGACTGCAGCTGATCCTAAACTTCTGCTCTACATTCAATCAACCCTCATTAACTCACCAGGCAGGAAACGTGTCGTTTTCTTTTCCGTCCCTTTAAATGAGTCACATGAAGAAGAAGAAGAAATTAAAAATAAAGCCTTCAGCTCGTCTCTTCCTGTGTGGTGAGCTGCTGCTCTTTGTGGTTTTACTGACTGTTGGATGAAACACACAAACTCCAACCAGCGCTGGGAGGTGTTTTCATTTAAAGAGACAGTCCACCTTTTTTTTCTGCACACATACTGAGCAAACCTCAACAGGAAGGAATGAGTGGATTTCTGTCTTCATCATCAGCCTGATTATTTTACTGTCCAATTGTTCATGAGATATTTTGCTAACACGGCAGGGTTGACTCCAACAATTTTAAGATTTAAACATAGATCTGTTAGTTCTCAGAGTCTGTCTTAACTCTCAGCTACTACCTCACTAAGTTTGACCTCATTATCTTTAAAATTGACTGATTAGAATTTTTTTTGTGGTGGCCATCTTGAATCGGATTGACTCTAAAAGTTAACCAGTTGTTGATGTTGAAGCAATGATGACTGTGTTTTAGTCAAATCAGTCAAGTGGTTTATGAGATATTTTGCTAACAGACACAGGCAAAAACATTACAGCCCATCTTTGATGTGATAAAATGTGCAGCAAACTGAAGCAGACAGGTAAACAAAAATGAATCTCACATAAAAAAAACTATAGCTGAATATTTATAAATTATAATCTCTGAATCTTTTTGTTTGAAACATTTCTGCTCACTTGGAAATAAAATATTGTTAAATGTGTCAGTATAACACAGGAACTCTACAGATTTATTAACTCAAATATGCTTCAAAATATCAAACGTAACAATTTGCAAACTTTTAAAGTTTGTGTTTAAATATAAACAATAAGAACAAGACATGAAACTTTGATAAGGGCAATTAAAAACTTTGAGGCAGGAGCTTCAAATCTGAAAATGTTTTGTTTTGGTCAACGTAACAAATTTTAAAGGATATTTAGATCTTATGAAGTTGGAAGTTTCTGATCAGTTTTTGTTTTCTCCATTGTTGCACTTGTGCAGACAGATGTTGGGCGTGATGTCTTGTTTTCTTGATGTATATTTCACATATCTTCTAATTTATCTTTCAATCTTTCCCATTACATTTCTTCTTTTTCTTCTCTTTCTTTTTCTTCTTCTTCATATTATAAAAAGGTTATGAACAACTAATATCTTACCTGTTGCAGATAAGTCTCTGATGATGACATCAGATTGGAAAAAGACATTTTATTAGTGTTTATGGCTCCATTTGTAGCTTCACTGTTTCACTTCTGTCAGTTTGTATAGCAGAACACAGACTGGTCTGACTTCTGACAAACATGTTAATGCAGAGTTTGAATAATTGATTGTTATTGACTTTTTGTTTTGCCGATGGTACTTACCTGCTCACTGAAACCAATAATTAGTAAATTCTACTGTTTTATAACTTGGAACACAGTTAAAATGCCTGTGACACACATATCCATGAAATACAAAAAGTCAAAAAATATGTATTTATATTAAAAAAAACTTGGCATAATACAACACTTTATGTCACATAACTGGCATATTTTCTTTCAAATTTGCCTCAGCTAAAATGAAACAGGAAGTGACATCAAAGGGGAACTCTTTGAGAAAGAAAACTCCCTGGTTTTTGTTTATTTAAACAATATTATTTAAACTATGACTCTTTCTCATCTCTCTATGATAGTGATTAAAATAATCTAAAGAAACATCAGATTCTTCTCTACAATGACATGCAGACTTTCCCCTTTGACATCACTTCCTGTTACATCACATGCAAATATCTCAACAACTGCTTATCTCAGTGGCGTGAAATCTTTTTTACATTATGTTATGTAAGGCACTTTAAGGTGGTTCTAATTCCCAGACTCATCATGATTTGGACTGGATGGACGAGCTAATGGCTAGTCACACAAGATGAAGGTGGATTGCTGCCATCTTGAAAGACTCGAGTTATAAAAACATTTTTAGAGTTTCACAAAAGCACTATATATATACACACTATTTATTTCACATGTGACTATTTACATAGAATTCTTGCAAACACAAATAACAGCATAAGTTCACATAAACCTCTGTTTGAGACAGATATAGATACTTGGTCTTGACTCAGACTAGCCATTAGCTCATTGAACCGACCAGAAATAAACTTCTGTTCAGAAAGCTACCAAACAGGTAAAATTCTTCATAACTTCTCAACAGAATCTCACTTTAAAACACCAGCGTTTCCCCTGAACTGGAAATCGGTTCAAAAACTGTTAAACTGAGAAAACCCTTGATCAAAGTAAAGAGTTTGTGTTTCTGCTGTGTGTCGGGTCAGACAGTGAGTTTTCAGCTTGAAGTGTTTGTTGTTGAAAGTGATGCAACAGTGTGGTAAAACGCAGCTTTTTTACATACGTTTCTAGTCTAAATAACCATTTTCCTTACAGCCTCTCCCCTCAGTGAGATGGAGGATCTCTTCCACATGTTTTAATATTTTCCAGTGTCATTGGGTAAAATTATTAATGTTAATTTTAAACATGCAGTTGAGGGTCAATATTATTTGGCACAATGAGGTTTTACAATTAAAAATAAATCAATAAACAATATAAAAGTTAAAAGCATCCCTAAAGTCATTGGATATGATCAATTGTGTCACATTAATTAACCATATCTCAGCTGTACCAGTGAGTTTAAAAGCAGGATGATGGAACTAGTTTAATGAATAATCTGTCTCTGAAATAATTATTACATCAAGTGTTAATTTATGTAGGTAAGAGTATGTTTAACAACCTGGTAAAATACACCAGAATGCAGGAAATGGCATCTATTTTGTTCAAAAATTTCTGGGAGTGGACCCCCCGACCCCCCAGCTTTTAAAATGGTTATGACGCCCATGTTTAAAAGATAGTCAGTAGCTGCGTTTCCATTGACCATGAAAATGCGCAAATTAGAATTTCGAAAATAAATTTGCTCAATGGAAACA
>JAUBOC010000050.1:13626240-13636253 GCA_032275365.1 Anablepsoides cearensis | reverse complement strand
CTTGGATGAGTTACAACAACACCTAATTTCCCTCTGGGATAAATAAAGTATTTTTGAATTTGAATTGAATTGAATTGCACCACTGAGCTAGTCCAGTCATATAGAAGCCATAATCATCAAAATCACCAAGACTTGAAATCTTCCACTGTCTGTGTGTAAATCTATGAGTTTCACTTTCTTAGCTGGATGATGAACGTTTTCACGATATTCTAATTTTTGGAGCTGCACCTGTGAATCAGAAGGTGATGTTCTAACACCTGTCTTGCTGGATTTGTTAACTAACCTCTAAATATCAACATAAATCTCCTGAAACTTTTTTTTTTTTTTTGGTTTTGGTGCCACTCCTGGATTTTCACTGGTCCCCTGTTAAAAAAAAACAACTCTAGAGGTGAGCAGCCATAGAAAAGCATCCTCACTCCTATGTTTTAGTTTTCTGCAGCATGTGCTCTCCATCACTGCAGGACCCAGACTAATGGCTTTTTCATCCTTTATGCCAAGAAGCAGCGAGGTTTCCAAAACTCCGTCGGGGTGATTGGGTTAGACGTGCTGCATGGAAAAACACCAACTCTCCAAAAAACTCATCCTGTGGTGCATCTCAGCTGCAGCAAGCTGTGCAGGAGCTGCTGCTGCTGCACTGACTGACACCTCACTGCCAGAGAACATCATCTGATCGATGAGCTGGATACCACTCACATGTTAGATATTATTACTGCAGCTTCTGGTTGTATCCAGGAGCAAACCTTTTCCCTCTTCTTTTTTTCTAATTTGTATTTAACAATGTTCTGATTTTCTTAATCCCATGGATGAGATGTTTATCTGTGACTGATGGTGGATTTGAGTTGATCAGAATCTCTTCCGCTGTTGGATTAAATCAGTGACTCGGGGCCAAACGTTCCTCCCTTTTTATCAGATATCGTCTCAGCATGACGTGACATTTTGAAAGTCAGGCTTGTAAAAGAAAATGTTTCTGTAACTGATTCTCATCCAAATTTGTTTTCTTGGTCTGCGCTGTCATCTGTTTGTTTGACGTCACTTTATTTTCAGTGTTGCAGCTAAAAGCAGATGGCATGATAATAAGAGTTTTGTTTTTCCTTTCCCAAAGGATTGTGAAGCAGAGTTGAAAGCATTGCTGTAAACTTTTGGGAGAAGCAGATGAATCAGTTCATTTGTTATCAAGCTTCAAGACATTTTTACACCATGAAAATAATAATAATAATAAAAAAGATACATAGTGTTTCATATTATTTCTGTAAAACAATGAAGAACAAGTAGAAATTTCTTTATTAACATGGAAATATTATATTTGCAATGAGATGACAGCCAAAAATCTTGGATCATAAAGAAACCTTAAAGAGCACCAAAGCAGATGCTCACTATAATTCTGACATAAATGTAATATTAAGCCCAAAAATAACTTATTTTTGCGATTTTTAACGCTGGAAAAATACCAACATTTTTATGAATAGACTATCAGAAGTGTAACAAAAATCTAAATTAAAAGAAATGTTAATGATGTTGCAGAAACCAGAGGTCAGTGGTGGGCAGCACTAATTTTACCTTAAAGCACTAACTCAAATATTTAGGTCCCCTAATTCTAAAGCACTAAAAAAATTAGCAAAAGTTAATTCTAAAGCACTAATATAACCCAGTTAACGCATGGAACATTCTTCAGAGTCAACATAAAACAATATTTACTGTGTGCAGAATGTTGTCACTTAGTGCCTTTGGTGGCCCCAATGGGAGTCACCAGCAGGCCACATTTGGCCCGTGGGCCTTGAGTTTAACACGTGTCCTTGTAGATAAGTGACACACATGTGAACAAAATGTGCATCAGCTTTCACCCTCAACTGTGAGCAATAATGTTGATCATTAACTTTTAAAGACCTCAGTTAGTGCTTCTAAATTTAGCAAGTGCTAATCCACTAATGAATTTAAAAAGTAGCTAAAGCACTAATCATGAAATTAGTTCCTCTACTAATGCTTTAGTGCTTTAGGGGAACTGTGCCGACCACTGCCAGAGGTATATAAAGTACTAACTTAAAAAAAATAAGTAAAAGTAAAAGTACCTTAACAAAAAATGACTTTGGTAAAAATGAATTTCACTGATAGGTAAAGTACTTAAACAAAAACAATCAGGAAAGTCGAAGTACTTTTACACACACTCTAAGAAAAAAAAGTGTTGAATTTACTTAAACTAACTGGTTTGACTAAACTAAGTTGAATAAATTGCCTTACATTTACTAAACTCGGTTTGGTGGAAACAGTTGATGTAAGTAAATTCAACACTTCATTTTTAGAGTGTATTAACAACTCTTTTCATCATGAGTGGTCATATTAAGCATGGAATGGTGTTAAATTAAAACAAAAAAAGATATCGTTTTTAGGTTTTGAATGAAATGAAATAAAAGTAAAAGTTAGGATTAAAAAATAGTTGGTAAAATTACTGATCCTCAAACAAAAATGACTGATCAACAAAGTAACTTACACCTCCAGCAGACACACAGAGTAGAAAGTCAGCCTCAAACAGTCACTTAGAAAACTAAAAGTCGTATAAAAAAAAACTGGACTAAAAGTGAAAGAAGCATCTGGTCGTCACGGATGTTTTTATTTTTTATTAAAATTGTGTCAAAACAATCAAAGATATTAAAATGCCAGTCATGTAATATAGGCTTTAAAACGATGATTCAACTGTTTAAACCTGAGTTTTCTTACTCTGTAAATTCTGTCAATTCCATTTGTTTTAAAGATTCCTCCAATTTTAGAAAATTTCATCTACATCCTTCACTGTACCACTACCAAACACGTCATTTGAACTGGCTCCTCCACTCCTTAATCATTTAGTCAATTTAACTGGAATGGTGTCATTGTGGGGACATAATTTAAAACATTAAAGGGAGGGGGAGGGGGGGGGGGTTATCATGTTACAATGTCACTCCTTCATCAAACACATACTCAGAGTGTTGCTTTGACTCATTCAAGCATGTTTGAGAAATCCTTGACTCTCCTGTGGCATGTGGAGCTGCCTAAAAGCTTGCTGCTACAAAGCTCCGCCTATTTGTACTTAGCTCCTCCCTCGAGCTCAATCTGAAGCAGAGCTCCTGCCCCACAGAGCACCCCTCCCCCGAGGCAATGCTGTGCAGATGTGCTGAAGTGGGAGTGTCAGAAACGGTAAGAGGGTTTTAAAGAGTCGAAGGTAATAATAACCCCCTCTTCAGATTACAGGTGCATTAAAGCTCTGAATAATTTACTCATTGCCATAAAGTAGTTTCCATTTTCAATCTTTTACATGTTGTTGTCCTTGTTGTTTCTGTTTATCAAGACGTTTTGCTCCAGAGAAAAGTTCAGATGATTCCATCTCCTTCTTTGATATGAGGCGATCATCAGGTGGTGTGATGTATGTGAAGCGCCGCTCGTCTAAAGCAGGAAATTATCAGTGCGCCTCTGGTTTCTCTGAGGCGCTTTCAACATATCGGCCTCGTGATAACAGCAAGCTGCTGTAGATCAAATCATCCTGTTTGACAGATGGGAGTCTAAAGTGGGCTGCCATTCAGACGTGGCAGGGCAGCGCTCTGGTAAACTGGGTCACTTTATGTGTTTGTGCTGCAAAAGCAGATTAGAAAATCAGTGATACAAACCGTGTGATTTATATATCCAGAAGTTAAGGATTCGGAGGAGATCAAACGTTCAGCCAGATTTAATCGTAGCACTTTTAAAAATGGTCGCTTCCATCGGTGATAGATCTGTGTGAGAAGTGCTTAAACAAGTTCATTTTGATGAACATTAACATAAAGGGAGAATGTGACACTTCTCTTATGAGTGGTGTATCAAATCACAGAGATGTACTATCAGGCCTGCTTAATTCACTGCAGCTTCAATAACTCAACTCACGACAAAAAGTCATCCCGGGACGTTTTGAACACGAGCAAATCCGGCAGAATCCTTTGAGTAAAACTGGAGACATCCACTTCTGCATGGATGTTCAGTGAATTTAACTAATTCTGTCCTTTACAGAACACTGATGCATGAGAACTAAATTTAACATACTGCTGCCTCATTATCTTTCTCACACAGTGACAAGGAGCTCTGAGGATTGTAAATTATAAACAAGCTCAACTGGCAGCAGTTCGACTGCAACAGATGCCCATGAGACAAATCCTCTTTTCTGTGTGTGTGTGTGTGTGTATGTGTGTGTGTGCGCCCATTTTACAATTTGATTGTAGATGAGTCACGCTGTCTGTCAGGCATATTTCTCATCTCTGCATCTAATATGGAGCCTGGAAATTGGTTTTAGAGACTTCTATTCTTTGAATGCATTTTTGGTAATTTTCTCCTCATCTGAATTCCTCTTTCTCCCTCTCTTACTTTTACCACAGACTGATCCATTATTTCACCAATTAATTAATTGTGCCTCTACAATGACATTTTTAAGGCAGGTACAATATCAGTGACGTATACCTGACACTTGAGTCAAATGAATGTTCTATGGATAATAAAAAAGTTCTTACAAAATTGCAAAACTACTTAGTTGTTGCACGAGATTTAAGTCACAGCAACCTATGATGAGATGTAATAAAGGGCCGGGTGAAACAGATCAAAATGACAGATTACAGAAGAAAAAAAAGTTCTATACTATTATATATTTCAAAACTGCTGGTAAAATAAAATCTAGATTTTTTGCTATTTAAATACATTAGTTTCAGAAGTAGTAATGATGTAGATATGACACAATGGATTTATCATACTCTTTTTTTTTTTGTGTTTTGATGATAATTTGATTGGGGCATTCTAGTGGTAGGTTTTGTGTCACAGCGCCCCCTATTTGCTCCTGCCGCTCACAGCAGCCTGTCTGTTTTATGGCAAGTTGTTGTAGCATATAATTAAACCACACGTCTTCTCTTAGAAAATAACCAGAATGTTTTTATCCTACTCATATGGATATTCCTATTAAAGATAATTTAAATGTAGGATAAAAAGGTAAAAATTTATATATGTAAAGCTTTATTTTAAGTGTTCCACAACTGAGAACAAATAAGGTCAAATTAAAATAAGATTAAGAAATATCAAATCATTAAAAAGCTAAAACACAGATTATTTAGGAGGTTTTCCCCACATGAATTTTATTTAAGAAATCCACAATGTTTATTCTAAAACTGTGCAATATTTTTAACTACAGGATCGTATAGTTATTGGAAGCCACAAACTGAATTGAAACATGACATCTGCAAAATACAACACATATATCAGCTGCAAAAATGCACAAAAATTTGCTTTCCCACACTTCACTAATAGGCTGCATTTTAGTGAACCGTCAAATGCTTTCTATGAATATTCAAATATGAGAGAAATCCATTGTGGGGATTTTTTTTGATACATGTAATATTTCTTAATACAATATGGTAAATGGTACTGAAATGGTATTATGGTCTGTCTGTTTCTGACTGTTTCTGACTCTCAAAAGGCAAACATTTGGGCCTATATTAGTTTAAATGACAGAATAGACATTGTTACAAGTCCTGGTTTTCATTCATATATTTCAAGTTGTTTGATATTTTTGGAGAACATTACCAATGAGCATTGCATTCACCAAAGTAAAAAAAAAAAAATCAAGTTAAGGAGTCTGTTTTTTTCACTTTGGTGAATGCAAAGCTCTTCTGTAGAATGCCATTGGTGAGATGGCTCAAATACTGATTCTGGCCCTCTTGCTTTATTTTGGCCACGTGTGCTTAAATAATAAAAAGTATGTGTGAATATCTGAAGCTCAATACATGACAACAGGAAAATAACTTTTTGGCTTTAGAAAAACTGTTTGAGATATTAAAAATATTGTTTGTGGATGAAATACTGACATATTTTGAATAGCATAATCTTCTTATTATATGCTAAACCGGCATGCCATAACCACAGCCAGCTCGGCTCCTCCTCCGCCGTTTTTTGACTGTAAACATCCTGCTGATTTTAAAAGGACAGCGCTGAGCGGGAGGAAGGCGGCTGGCGCCATCTTGGCTGTTTTAATGAGTACAACAGGGGAGAATTTGCTGGGAGAAATTACCTAATCGTTGTGATTTCACTCTAAGGGGGCCACTATCGGTAAGCGTGTTTGCAGCTGGAATATTTGCGCACATATTTATTTTAATTTTTTTTAGAAGAAATAGGCCTACATGTTGAGCTTTATTCGCTGCGGCCTTCGCTGTATGGGGAGCCGTTGGCCATCGGCTAAAGACAGTGTTGTTCTGACAGGGGGGTAAAAGTAGGAGATGCGTCGAGCACCACCTTGTTCCAGAGGGCTCGGTGTTGTTGAGTGTTAATAAATGTATCATAAAATGCACAGGTGAAGAAAAAAATCCGCTTAAACTTGTCTGCATCACTCGCACAGCTAACTTATTCGCTGTTCTTTTTGTAGTTAGCTGTCGGCTAATTTAGTTCGTCCCACTTGATGGCGCCGACTATTTACTGGCGTTGCCCACCCTTTGGCGCAATTATTCATCGTTAAGGGTGGGTTATATTAATTTCTGTTCTTTGCACTTTTGTTAAACACTTATGTCGCCCTGTAGAACTACAGCTTTTTATTTATTTATTCGTATTTATTTTTGATGGAAAAGTTTTTTCCACTCGCAGATTTGCATTCAGTGTTTGCCCCGGACTGAGAACTAGACGGAACTAGAACGGAGGTAGCTGTTTTAAAAACGACTTGTGTAGTACTCAGGTCCTTCTTTCTTTCTTTCTTTCTTTCTTTCTTTCTTTCTTTCTTTCTTTCTTTCTTTCTTTCTTTACACACGTGTAGTCTACTATCTAATACAAACACTAAAACAAGTGGTTCAATTGTGCTGTTAATAAACGTAATATAGGCACACTACTGTTCTACTGATACAAATTTCAGGTTAATTATTTACTTCTTCCTTTGGAAATTTGACTTTCTTTAGTCTCAGACGAAATATTACCAAATTTATTGAAATATTATTATTTTAGCTGGTTTGTGTGGCCTGATGTGTCATTGTTAACGTAAAGCCTGCTCATCATTCTGATTGATGTAGGATTGCCAGATTTGCACACAATGTTGTTTTTAAATTTTATCTTAGTATTTGTATCATTTAAAACACTTTTTTCCCTGGCATATGATTACCCTAGTGTGTTATTTTGCATTTAAATGCAATTTTTATTTTATTGATGTCAAATTGTTTTCTTCAGTTCTGTTTTTTCTCCCCTTTGTTTCGGTAGAACGATGTATTTTCTTCTTATGTTCTCTTTCATTGCACTGCTTTGTTTTTACCTGTGATCTTTTTAACATGCTTTCCAAATAATAAAATTGCATTGGTTATGTGTTTTGAACCAGGTGAGCCATATCACAGTTGGGAGTGTTTGAGCCAGGAGAACCGGGGCAATGTTCTACGCCCACTTTGTCCTCAGCAAACGTGGGCCGCTGGCCAAGATCTGGCTGGCGGCTCATTGGGACAAAAAGTTGACCAAGGCCCATGTGTTTGAGTGTAACCTGGAGAGCAGTGTGGAGAGCATCATCTCACCCAAGGTAACAGCAAAACTAGAAGAAAGTCCACATAACAGCATAGACCAAAACACAGAATGTTGACTTTTTTTGTTTTTCAATTCAATTAAAAAATACTTTAATTAAATATTTGTGTCAAAAAGCCATTGCATAAGGAGTAAACAGCTGCGAGTTGCAGGCCACTGCTGGAAACGCTAGTATTTACATGTTTAGCCTACAATTCAATTTTTCCACAAGCTGGTGTCCTTGAAAAGTCATTACACCATTGTGAATGTTGTTCATAACATACATGGGTTTATTTATGTTATATGTTTTTGTGCCGTCACTTTTAGGTCAAGATGGCGTTGCGAACATCTGGCCATTTGCTCCTTGGGGTGGTGAGAATCTACCACAGGAAAGCCAAATACCTGCTGGCTGACTGTAACGAGGCCTTCATCAAGATCAAGATGGCCTTCAGACCAGGTGAGAAGAAATGACAGTGAAAGATGGAGGACACATTTCCGATGAGTGTAACACTACTAAGTTTCTGTGTTCAGGTGTGGTGGATCTACCTGAGGAAAACCGAGAAGCTGCATACAACGCCATCACTTTACCTGAGGAGTTCCATGATTTTGACCAACCACTCCCTGATCTGGAGTAAGTCCATCAGATTTACAATTATTATTGATTATTTCTTATTAAATAAAGACTTAAAATAAAATTTCAGAACTCAATTATTTTTTAGTAAATGTTGTTACTGACTCGCATTCGGTTTCAGTTGTACACAGCAGTTTGTCCCATTTTTATTGATTTAAAGGGATTAGTTGTAACATTAGACTTTATTTGATAAACATACATTTTAACTGTAAAATAAAGACTGTAAAAGTACTGTAGGCTGTTTAGGTTTGTAAATTAAAAAAAATATATTTTAGCACATTTTATTTACATGCAAAGCATTCTGGGTAAATGATAATGTCAGCAGCTAAATCCACCCTGAAGGTTAATCCTGGACAATATCTGACGAACGGCTGTTTTAAATGAAACCAGAGAGGAGAAGGTAGAAGAAACGACTCAGCAGCTCTGTTGTCCTCCATCCATATTTTCAGCAGGCTGAGTTGTTTCTACCTTCTCCTCTCTGTCAAAGTAATGTAAATGTATTTTAAAAGTTTTAATTTAAAAATTGTAAAAAACTAAACAGCCTACAGTATTTTTACAGTTAAAATAAATGTTTATCAAGTAAAGTCTAATTGTTTGTATGCTTAATCATCAGAAGTCTCGTTTTAGATTTGATTAGACATTTATTATTACCAATTATGTCTGTAGATCAGACTTTGCTCCACAGGTTTTGAACAAATTAAGAAAATATTACAGCTAATTGTAACGTGGTAACGTATGACCAAACATAATTTCTGGCGTGTTTTCCAACAGTGACATAGATGTGGCTCAGCAGTTCACTTTGAACCAGAGCAGAGTAGAAGAGATCACCATGAGGGAAGATGTTGGAAACCTCAACCTCCTGCAAGACAATGATTTTGGTAAGACTTGCCTGCATTTCTTGACCCACTGTACAGAACATTAACAGGCTCAAATCAGGTAAGATAAAACAAATCATTTTCTGTACCCCCCTCAGCTGATTTTGGTATGGATGACCGAGAAATGATGCGTGACGCCAGCACATTTGAAGATGACATCATTCATGGTGGCACCGCTCCTAACCTCCTGCTCGAGGCTGAGCCTGGTCCAGCTAACCTCCCCGACAAATCCAACCACATGGAGTATGATGACTTCGGTGACGGCTCCATGGGCAACAGTGACGGGGGAATGCTGGGTGAGCAGCCCATTTTCAGCCTGATATTGAATTTGCTTTGTAAAATATTTTAGCATAAATTATATTTTATAATCTTCCTTGCCTTATTTTAGTTGACAAGTTGCTGAGCTCAGAAGACGGAGGCGGCATCTTTGATGATCCCCCAGCTATCACAGAAAGCGTCATGATGCCTCCAGATCACGGCGACGATGAGGATGACTTTGACAACCTTCAGTCACGTAAGTGATTTAGAGACGTGGAAGCCTTTTAACATACAAATATGAAAGGAATCCATGTGTTTTAAGTGTTATTATATTGAGGATAATTCTGGTTTCGTCTTCCAAGCGGGTCCAGACAGTCCAGACTCCGGCCCAGCTGAACCACTGCCAGCCATGGCTGACCAAACAGAACAGACCACTCTTGTTCACAATGAAGAGGAGGCTTTTGCCCTGGAGCCCATCGACATCACTGGTAGTTCTGACTTTCTTGTTCTCCGTGCAGAAATCAATTTGATTTGTGTTTGCTTTCTGCAAGAAGGATTTTAATCTGAGACTTCTAGGATTTATTAGTTTTATTAGGATTTTTTATCCAAAAATTTGTAAAAGATACATTTGTGTTGTTCAGGTTGCTATTGAAAATTATACATTGCACCAATAGTTGTTTTGAATTGATGATTGCCAACTGAAAACAATTTATCTACGCTATTTAAAAAAAAAAAAAACTATATAT
>JAUBOC010000050.1:13600282-13613511 GCA_032275365.1 Anablepsoides cearensis | reverse complement strand
GACAATGATCCCAAGCACACTGCCAGGGCAACAAAGGAGTGGCTTCGTAAGAAACATTTCAAAGTCCTGGAGTGGCCTAGCCAGTCTCCAGATCTCAACCCCATTGAAGCGCTAACAAAGCTGGTAAATCTTATATCTAAAAAATCATTTGAGGTTTTCTTTTTTAAATGACATCAAAATTCCTTATTAGAATAACCTAAATAGGATTCAGACCAAATAATAAATAATTATTCTAATTAGCAAGACAAATCAAGGCATATCTCTATGAATATTCATGAAATCCGGGTGAATCAGGAATCAAAATGTAGCTTAAAAAGCAGGAATCTGAAAATGTGCACAGGTCATTTTGACAAAATTTGATTTATTCTCAGTTTGATGTGATGGGTCACAAATAAAGTCTTTAAGAATTACAGCAGCTGAGACAGAACCTGGTTTACCACTAACACACATGCCACCTTCTAACAGTCCATAAACATCTAGGAGCCAAGTAGAGTTTTTTTAACCCATTTAGCCCACAGGGTTTTAGAGGTACTACGTCCTTCAGTTCTCTTGTGGGCTCTGTACAACAGGGAAATCTTGTGACATTCATATTTGATCTAGGATTGTAGTTCCTCAACAGTCTATGGTGTCTTTGTTGAATTTGAACTAATTTATTACAAAATGTTCTTCCAGTTGTTTATTTGTACCACTTACTTTGACAGCCCTTCTAACATTTTTGTGATGTGGTGTTGCCATAAAAAATGTTCCACTGTGAATAAAATTAGGGTTTATGAGATTTTCAAATCATTGCATTCTGTTTTTATTCATTTGGGATTGTTCAATATTTGCTTGTCTGCTCCTGAACTGCACAGTAAATAATGAAACTCAAATTCATAATCTCAAACCAAGCATTTTGTAGATAGACATAGCACAACCAAACACATGTACATTTGCAGAAAAACCAGTTTGAAAACCCTAAATAGACACAATCATTGGCTTAAAGAGTCTGGGGAAAAAAGTTGAAGAAAAATTCTTTCTGTATTTGCCCACTTTTAATGCAATGTGCCTTAGTGGTTTTCTAAAATTTTGTCTGGACTGAGTTCCTTAAATTAAACTTTTTTTTAACAACTTAATCTTTATTTAAGGTAATTATTTTTAAATGACTTTAAAAGGGGGATAATAATAATAATAATCCCCCCTTTGCGTGTATAATTTTGATATATTTGTTTTCCCACCACATTACACTACAGCAGATCTAGGTGCTTTAGACCCCAGTTTATTAATAATAATAATAATAATAATAATAATAATAATAATAATAATAATAATAATAAAACTTCTCTCTTAAAAAATGAAAAGCTAACAGGTTTTCTGCTGCACTCAGTTATTTGGGACATGTTACTTTGGTGTACACTGATTTTCTAATTATAGAAATATAAATGGAGAACTGCTTTTTATTTTTAAACACAATTTTTCTTTTTCCTTTTCCTGTCTTTGCCAAGTGAAAACACACAAACTGCTGTGTGATTGATCACACTGTCATACACAGTGATTATAGAGTTGCATTTTATATGCACAATTCCTCTATTTTTACATTGCCCTTACATAGTACATTTAGGATTTTTACCAATGCAAAAATATCCTCTTCATTGCACTCTCCACGAATTGGTTGGTTGGTCCTCATTGACCACTCACTGGAAACAGTGCTTCATTTATCAGGCTAACTTGGAGCACGCTGCACCTCTTTATGCTCTTCTCTTTTAAGGTCTGAAAGTAGATAGCTATTTTCTTCCAAGTGGTTCCTTTTGATTTTACCTCACGTTTTGACAGCTCTACTGAGATTGTCCTGATGCATCTCAGTAATCCAGGTAGAAAAATCAAAAAGGAAAAAATAAGTAGGTCCTCTGGACGGGTTCTTCTTTAATGAAACGTTTCGTCTCCTCTAAGAGACTTCTTCAGTCTGAGGTGTTTCAGGTGAACTCAGCCTTATAAGCACTGCCTCCACATGGTGGACAAACAGGTTGGTCAAATGCAGAAGAGGACCATCAGCCAAACAATAGGTTGTCAGTGCCTTCATTAGCTCTATTGTTCATGAGGGTCATGTGTTCCATCACCTGACTATCGTTGGGGCCCTGATTGACACTTTTTGCTCACATGGGGCTGAGTTTCTCTGAGAAGCCCGCAACATTTTCAGTTTCAGTAATATATTCAATTATATAATATGTCAGCATGTATAGTATTAATGTCCGTTATTCTTAACATTCACAACAAATTCACATTTCTTTAATAAAGATATTTGATCAGAACATTAGTAATATCTGGCTCTCCACTGAAGTGACTATGCAGTTTTGCAGATCCACCCCCAAGAGTGCCCTGATCTCCTCATTTTCAGTGTTTTACTCTGGCTCCACTGATCGCACAAAACAAGTTGATCGCATCATCTAGCTGGGCAGTAAACTGACTGGAAAACACCAACAGCCGATGATGGATCTGCACAGTTCATGAGTCATGAGATGAGCCTGGAAGATAGCAGAGGACTCAAGCCACCGGGCACAACACCCTTAGAAAAACTTAGAAAAAAAAATTGCCCTCTGGCTGAAGGTTCTGTGCTGTCAGAACAAAAACCAGCAGACACAAAAATAGTTTTTCCCCTACTGCTGCCTCCCTGCTGAGTAACGTTCTTCATCACTGCAACCAGGAATAATTCCAGTGTACAGATCGCTGTGCGTTTGGAAAAATAAATGGGATTGATTGATAAACTGGAAGCATTTCATAGGAGTGGAATAGCGTAACCTTTGTTTACATTGCAGGTCTTATTGCCCAATTTAGATTTTTTTGGTTCATCTGTTTTTATTTTATTTTAACTTTAAACTGTGACAATAATATCAATATCTCCATTGATATAAATCTATCTCAGTGATGTAAAAGTTTGATAAAATGTAACATGACTTGAACATAAAATGTTCCGCCTGCAGTTGTTTTGAGTGAATATTTGCTAGAAAACAAAGTTTATCTGTTGAACATTTAAATATCCTCTTTGTAGTGTATTCAATTGAATATAGATCAAAAAGGATGTACAAATCTTTGTATTCTGTTTTTATTTGTTTTACACACAGTCCCAATTTAATCGGAATTGGGACGTATAGAAAACTGAGTTAGCTATTTTTTATGTTAAGGCTTCTCGGGTATACATTTTGAATTGGATTGACTTGAGAAGCTCAATTACTTTCTGCGAATTTCATTAAAATCTGTTCAGTGGTTTGTGTAATATTTTGCTAACCTTACAAACAGACATGGGTAAAACCACTATTGCCCCTTTGCCTTTGGCGGCGGGCGATTAAAAACACCAAGACAGGATATTACTGCGCAGTGGATAAAACTCCAGGCCAAAAAACCCAAATCAAATTTCTGCAGCTGTTATTGTTGGCAGGAAAATGCCGTCTGACTTTCCTCTCTACTTTGCTCTTGGTGTAGTTTTGATATTGCAGTGGCATTTCTCTCTTTTTTTTCTTCCCTATTTTCACAGGTTGTGCTGAAGATTATTAAGCACTACCAGGAAGAGGGCCAGGGCAGCGAGGTTGTTCAGGGGGTCCTGCTGGGCCTGGTTGTCGACGACCGGCTGGAGATCACCAACTGCTTCCCCTTCCCTCAGCACACCGAGGACGATGCAGACTTTGACGAAGGTAACTAAGATGAGTGTCCCCTGTTCCCTTCCTGATATTGATCTCCTGAAACCTGGCCTCGGATACACAGAACAGAAGTAAAGTCTGATGTGTTGCAGTTAAGTGACTCAGTCTGCAGTGATGGGGGGAAGATGAATTCACAACATCATCATATATGAATGCTTCAGTAACATTTCGTTACTTTCTTGTTGCTTTTATTAATGATAAGAACTTCCTTTGTCATTTAAATTCGACTGTGCCTTTATGAACTGCAAATTGGGATGATTAGGTTTTTAATTAGCACCATCTTCTTCAGTTGATTTACCAGATGGTGCTGGAAATATTAATTTGAAGCATTTTTGTTTTTTATTATTTTTGGCTGTCTAGCTCTCGGCTGGTAGGTTTGTATTGTTTTATCTAATCATGCCGAGCAAAAAGGTTATTGTCTTGAGGTTTAAAATCTCAAAGCTGTTTTTTTTTTTTTAAATACAGCTGACTTAGTTCTGACAGAACTAAGTCTGCTGACAGAACCTTAATAGTAAATTGAGTGTTGGTTCAGTCAGATGTGTTATTGCGAGATAAGCTTGGAAGAAAAAATTTCTAATCTGATTAAAAGGGTTTTGACAGATCAGTGTGTTTTCTTGGCACGTGCAAGATGTCCATCAGCACAATTTTAAGGTCACTGCAGAGCTCTAACTGGGCCCACCAGGTGTCCTACGCTGTCAGTACCAGGGTTGATGTGCGAGGTCGGCGGGGCTGGGTGGAATACTCCAGCTTTGGGGGGGGTGGCGCGGATTACAGGTGGACGTTGCGAACGTGTCCAGGTTTTCATTTAGTCCTCATCTGCAAACATCACACCTCGCGTCAAAGGCCGCCAAGCGCTCGGACCTCTGCCCCTCTCATATCGAGCTCTGTTTTTACAGACTCCCTGCTAAGTGCAACCGATTCTGCAACGAGCTGGACTGTGGGGGGCGGGGGAAGACGAGCAGATGCAGGGAAAGGTGGACAGGGAGAAAACTCTGCTTTAACAGGCCTTCACTACTAATGAGCAACCGTCAAAAAAAATTGAGCAGGATGCACCGAATGCAATGATGGCTAAAGGTCATTAGTGTGAGAAGCAGTTGCTGGGTGAGTTTATGTGTGTGTGTGTGTGTGTTGGCGAATGCCACAGCTGGTTGTAATGTTGACTTTTGATGGGCTGGATTTTCCATCTGTCACTCTTTTAAAGTTAACAAGGGCTTCAGTGAGTTGTGGCTTGCTGTGAACAGGGGCATATTTACAAAGTTACAACAGAATTCCTCAGCACGGAGTCTGATGCAGCTGCAGAAGGTGACAGGCTTCAGCTTATCTGACAGTATGGAACCAAATTCCAAACGTAAAACGACTCGTGCATGCTGCGTGTTTGCCAAGTTTTTCTCTCTTAATTAAGAGCAAAACAAAACCTTACAAATCTGCATTTTTCCCAAAAAACAATGTTCAAGCTCCCCAATTTCACCCACTGACTCAAAGCCATGCAAAGACAGTTGGCAAAAGTTAAATTGTTGATCAGCCATAACATGGAAAATTGATTTTATGTCCGTACATAAGGTCATTTTGTTCCTGTACTCCTGCCTGAATTATCTACCCACGCACACAGCTGCCCAGCTGGGCCAGTCAACTGTCTGTTCTGCAGCAACTAATTGTTGGCACTTCATGTGTGCTGATGTTGGAGTGGGCTGCCTCGACCCGCTGCAGACCTGCAGCAAGAAGCAGAGCAGAAGTGGCTTTCTATATCACAAATCTGGTTTTTAACATGTCTATTTGGGAAAAATAACAGGAACTGGTTTGTTGCAGAAGCCTAATTTTCTGTAAGTTGTGTACCGATCATTTTAACACAAACATTTACTTAATGAAGGCCTAGCATTCCTTGAGGGAATGCAAATCATCCGACACCTTTCATTCCTGGTCTTTTTGTTGTAATATCTGTGATAATTGGGCTCATTTTTGTTTTTTACTGAATGAGTCAGAGTTTGACATGAGCTTCACTGTGTGCACGGTATGCAAAATGAAGATGAAGCACTTTGGGAACACAACAAATGGGCTCACATTATCAGTTTTGAATGAAAAATCAATATTGAATCGAGGCCCTAAAAATCATAATCCAATCGAACTGTGGGACTGTAAAAGATTCCCACCCCTATGAATTCCATCAAAAGTTACCTTTTTTCTTGTTTTTAGTTTGGTTTGCATGAAATTTTAACTAGATTTTTAATTTTTTTTAAATTATATCCATTTTGATGTTTCTTAATGTCTAAATCGGTTTGGTCCCAAATTTTATCCCGCTGTAGAGGTGCATTCAACGATTATCACCTGGAAGTTTTATCAAGATCCAAAAAGTAGTCTGAGATATTTTCAGACTTGACTCTAAACTGATTACATTTGTGCTATTAACTAAATAGGTATTGCTCATACAATTTGTTGATCAGTCTGCTACTAACAAAGTTTAGCTCAGTGGCTTTAAAATTGACTAAATTATAGCTACCTTTGTGTGTTTGTCTATTTTCTCAAGCCATCTTGAATTGGATTGACTCCAAAAGTTAATCCATTGTAGATGTGCCTCCTATTGATTACATTTCTGCAGGTTTCAATGCATTGTGAGTTTCAGCTGTTCCCACAAAGAACAAACAATATTGTCAGTAATATTTGGATAAGTCCTCACCCATGTGTCCGACATTTTAATGATGCTAAACACAGCACGTCTTTCCGAGTCAAATAACTTTCCCCAACTTTTTTAACCTTCCAAGAAGGTAAAGAAAAGGTTGCTGGTGTGATTTGAATGCAGCTGCTCACACTTGCACTTTCCTTGTGCTGAGTTGTTTGCTTCTGAAAGTAATGTTTCAATAAGCACCCTATTATTCTGTACAGGGAAAGCTTTTTTCCAGCGACTTATCAGGAAACAGAAGGGCATACACATACTAAGATGTACACTGTTACACAAACTCGCACCTCGTCTAGAAGCACATTCATCTTTCTTCAAAGAGCCATTTAAAAAAATCGATTTGACTGACTTTACCTTATTGTAGGATTTATAAAACTGTCATATAATAGTAATACTAATAAAAGCTGTCTTGATTTAAACAAACACCAATAAGTTCTATAACCGTATGAGATTTTCTGTTGCACGCAGAGGTTTTGCAAGTTATCTTTTTTGCCAGAGGTGCTCTGATGTGCCTGTTTCTGTGAAGGGTGTCTTTGTAATGCAGTTTGTCCTTTTTATTGCCCACTGACAGCAGGCGAAGGTGGACAGTAATGTTTTTGCTTATATGTTCTTTTTGTTAATAAAATATATTATGAATCACTTTAATGATACTCTCACAAAGTAATTGTATGTACAAATGCAATTGATTAACTTTTGGAGTCACTCAGTTTCAGATGGCCTCACAGCTAATTGTCCTTGGAAAACTCAAAAATGGCTGAAACTCAGTCGATGTTATATTGACCTAGTGTGGTAAAAGAGATTGGGGTGGTAGTTGCCGAAGGTCATCCGTAAGATACAGGGTTTCCCTCAGTGTATTATAAGCCTGGTGGGCCGTCAGACCTTACTTGTCCCCCCTGACAGGCTATTTGTTTATTTAGAGCCAGTTCCAGCTGGGATTGTAAGTGGCTAAGACCTAGCATTAGCAATGTAGCACTTATTAAAAACTGTACCGCTACCCCAACAGTGTCAATAAAAATCTCTTGCTGTACTCCTCCATTTACACCCCAAAGGAGGCCTTAAAAACGCTTCCGCCAATCTTCACAAGTTATTTTTTGTGAACTACTGGATGGATTTGAATGAAACATTAAGCTAATAATCATACTATGTACATCTACGATTGAATACTTTTTGATGCCATTGCAAGTCTAGATTGCCGCCACAACCAACATAAATTAGAAAGCATAAAACTGGCTATAATTCAATCTGTGTTACAATAACTGCTTCACATTTTGCAACATCTTAGCGTAAAACTTTGGCAATAATTGTTTTACTATAAACAAAATGACACATGAATCATAAAACACAGTCAAAAGTCACAGGAAATCCTTTTATTTTGATCCAATCGGCCGGATTTCAAGATGTGCACATATTCAGAACATGGCCTAAAAGATAGCCCCCCTCACCCATTACTTGTTGTGGTTTTCAGATATGTCATTTCCCACTTTTTTTCTGAAATACATAGGTATCCTGTGCCTTTTGACTCACCCTACATCTACAGCAGTTTAACATTTAGTCTCAATCCAGTTCAGGATGGCTGCCACACACAATCTACCTTATCCAAAACAAACATGACTAAAACTCAATAAATTTTACAGGTTAGCTAGCCAAAAATTTGGTGCAGTAGTACCTGAGAGTCACCCACAAACAACTCTATCATTTCTCAAAATGATTTGTTTTTTGATAAATTTGTTTTGCTCACAAGACTCTGTGATAAAAACAGTCCGATCAGTTTTCTGTGTTCACGCCGGCGTTCACTTTTCAGATGGAGGGATTTAATGAGTGTCTGTTACTCTGCTCCTAAAAATGTTTGGCCCCGACGTTAAATCCTCTCAGCCCTCTCAGGAGAAACACACGCCACCCGTTCCATCTGCTTGTTGCGATGTGACGAGGAGGGGGATGGATCACAGTCCTTTGGCACATTACGATGTTGACTTCTCCAGCTACCTGCCCTTTCAGCCTGGACGGTCCAGAGGGGAGGACTTTAAGTGCTTCAGCCTCATTTCACACGAATACTTCCGTATATTCATGACATTGGTGCAGTCATTTCAGCCTGAGAAGAAACTCCGAATCTAGAAAGACTTTAGTATCTTGGATCTTTTTTAACCTGTAAGGTCTGGATATGTTTCTGCGTTTCTCCGCATCACTCTGAGTGTGTACAGCTGAATCATCTCACTCTGACTCATAGTTGCCGGAGGCTCCTCAGATCGGAATGACTCCTCAATCCATCTGAAAAGGAACAATGCTGGAGATGGACAGCTGTGCGACTAGGTGAAAGGAGGTGTGTGTGTGTATGTGTGTGTGTGTGTGTGCTATGCTGCTGCTTCATCAACAGGTGCCAGTGTGGAGCTGTGCTTGCAGGACAGTCAGTGGCAGCAAATGTGACCAAAATGAGTTTAAAAAGACAGAAAAAGAAAAACTGAGCAAACAGAGCTGCATCACACTCGGATAAAAAAACAAAAAAAAAAACAGGGAAAGAAGCAAAATAAAGAACCTTGGCTGAACATCAACCATCCTATCTCCTGTGCCCTTGCGCACTATGTCCTTTTATCATTGGCTAAATGTATGGAGGGAGATGTGTAGAACTACAGGCAGTGACTCTCAAGGCATTTTGAGCAATAGAAGCACACGAGGAGCATGTTAATAATGTAGGCTGGCCCTCTTCTTTTGTTGTAATATCTGCGATAATGCATTACAAAGAAGACGTATCCTGGTACAGAGATATTATTAAGCATGTGGGCTTGAATGAAGCTGTGTAAAGCAGTAATTGTACTTCTTTACTCCCCTGATAGACACGCACACAAAAACACTTGAGTGCTTTTACACAATTATGAGAAGTGTCGTATTAATCAATTTAAAATAGGTTTGTTTTATATAAGACAGAAAATTGTAGCTGCAAAGCATTTCAGCCTCTTATGTAAAGCAAATTAAAATTATATACAAATTTCATAAAGAATAAGTTTTTTTATGTGTGAAATTGTTTATTCTATCCTTCAACTCATTTAGTTCATATGTTTCTTCCTCACAAATAAGCTTGGATATTTTTAGTGTTATCACCCTTGCTTGTCCAGCCATGGATATGTTTTTTTGTTATTAAGTGACTTGTTCTGTACGTCTTTATTTTTGAACCAAATTGCTGAACAAAAAGCTGCACTTGCCCACACCTCGAGTTTCTACAATTGGATTCCACGCTGCACAGAGCACACTGGTCAGAAGTGAGGAAAGCAAAGTGTGATGCTGGAGGGAATAGAGTTTGAGCCACAAATATAAGATACTTTAATAATGCATTATATTCCATGAATAGTGGTACGAGTTAAAAGGTAAGTCATAAAAACTGATTTTGCTATCTGAACTAAAAGGAACCTGTCAACATGCAATGTTTTCAGTCAATCATTGAAAATAAGCTAAGAGTAATTATTGTCCTTTTGGTTTGATTTTGTTTGTGTGTACCTGTGTTTTGTATTTTTTTAAGCCATTTTCTGGTATAAATGCCTACCCTGTCCAGACCAATAGAGAGTTTGGGCACCAAAGATCGGTCCTAATATGTTGGAATATCATTTTTAGGGTTAGGTTCAGGACTGTGGTATGAATTGAGTTAGAGTCAAGGTTAGTTGTGTACTGGGGTTTTTTAGGTTTAGCATAAGGGTCAACTGAACATGAGGAAGTGCTCACAGAAATGCAAAACTGCATAGTGGCTGATTTTCAGACTTTTGTGGAGGTAAATAAGATCGGTGGACAAGATCACCTTCTCCTGTAAGTATTGACCAATTGCAGATCTCCCAAAATTAAGTAAATCAGAGCCAATGATTCGGGCCTAGAAAATAATATTTGGATATATATCGACAACTGATTAACATTTCGAGTCAACACATTTCAAAATGTCAATCACATGTAATCAGTAACAGCTAACACAACAATGGATAAAGCTTAAACAGGGGCTGCCTGATGGAGCAGTTGTGTGGGGGGTGTTGGTTAAGGGTCTTTCTCAAGGGTCGAGACTGGGGCAAATGAAAGTGTAAGCAGATATTGGTGCTTCCGATTGTGCGTTATGCTAAAACGGCTACAGTGCTGTCATTTCCCGACATAAGATTATCTTGGTCTTAAACGCCAATGTGAAGGGAAGCAGGTGAAATGATTTACAATCAAGGAAAGCTAGGCCTTTTATTTGCACATATGCTTTATTTGACTAATTTACTGTTATCAACCTTAGCCTCTTACTAGTATTACTCTGGTCTCCCTAAAAGCAGCCAAGCTCCACACTTCACACATTTCATTGCAGTGTAAAAATTACAGCTTTCAAATATATTTGATTACTTGGACACGCTTGTGATTTACTCAGTTCTGACAACATGGCTGGCAGCGTTTGCTAATCCGCTAAACAGGAACCATATTTCTCCTATCTACTGCATATTAGTAAAGATCAGCGTTCAAAAACTACAGGAAGTGTCCTTTTACGAATCAAACCATCATTTTCACTGTTTGAAATGACAATAACCTTGCCCGTGGCACATTTATTTGAACACATTTCACTGAAAAACATATTGACAGCTCAGTATCAGTAAATTAAGCGAAGAAGGTCTCTGGTTCTTTGATTTTATTGGGTCAGGATCAAACCGCATCAAACTACCTCTTCCTGCTTCCATCTGACAGCAGGAGGAAGTTTCCTGACGACAAAACAAATTTAGAATGCTTTCTTTCTCTTTCCCTCCTCTCATCTTCAACAGCTCTAACTCAGTTTTTTTCCTCTCACCCCCACCCGTTTCTTTGACTCCCTACATGTAAGCACTGCCTCCGCCCTTCTCTCGTACTATTTCCCTTCGCTTCTCCTCAATCATTGTCTCCCCATCTACCTTCTGTGTTCCAAAATCCTTCGGCCACCCCCCACCCAACCCCCAAAAAGTAATTATGATATGTACTGTTGGAGAGAAAAATGGATGCACCCAACAAATGTCCTGTTGGGATAATCATGTCCCAGAAATAGAGCAGTTTATTTTGCAGAAGTAATTTGTTTTAAATGATCAGCATGGGGTTTTGGGTAATTTTTTTATTTAATTTTCTTTTTTAGAAATCTGTCATTGATGCCACTGCCAAGAAACAGATGTATTTTTTAAGCGTTTTTTTTTCTAGATAAACGAAAATACTGTTGATTTAAAAAAGATATAATCTTCATTTTTTTTTTCTAATGCTCCCTTAACCTCACCGTAGCATTACTACACTCTAGTGTAGTCTAGTGTACCTTAGAAACAAATAGACCAAAATTTTTTAGTTTAAATGTAAAGAGTGCAACCAATTAAAAGATGGTTAAAGACGTGTTTATTTACTTGGGTGCAAGTAAGAACCAGGAAGCAAATACGGAATTAAACTTGAATGTTAAATGCAAGAAAAAAAGCCACACAATACCCAACTAGACCAAAATACAGACTATTTATTCAGTCATAGGTTTTGGCCCCAAATTCAGGAAGTTAGCCCATATTTTAACAAAATCTTCCGGGTCTGACCACGCCTCAGGGGCAAGATGTCACATTGATTGCGCGGTTCTCTCTTTCCAATGACCAGATTCTTACACAACAATCTATAACCTGATGAGAAAATAGCTTATATAAGGCATGTGTTAACTAATGTATCATTTCAAAGTACATTCTGTTTGAAAAGTCTGTGGCCTGAGCAGGGTTCTACAAATTTCTTTTTTTTTGACCTGCCCTGACAACAAATATTACCTGCCCGACATGAAAAGTTACCTGCCCGAAACAAAAATGTTCACAATTTGATAAAACAAGAGAAACGTGTACTGTTCTTTGTACTACAAAAATATTAACATGGTTACACACAGAGGTATATAACATGGCATCTGATTAAACAGATGCAAACATTTTAGACTGAGTTACTGTCAGTCAGTTGTTTTATCAAAAACATCTTCAGTAAACTTTTTTTTAGATCTTTCCAGTGTTTTCCCTAGATTACTGGCCTTGGGGGCAGAGCATATGAAAACAGAATGACCAACAGAAGCAGCTATGTTTTAAGATACATTTAAGATATGTTGATATGTACAGGTCTTTTGCCTTTTCAAAATCTATTAAGAGATGTCTATTTGTTTGTTTCTTTCATTCATAAAAACAAAACTATCTTTATATAGCAATAAAAAAACAAAGTAAATAATACCCTGCATTAAAAGGGTGCAGAGCGAAGAAAAAACTTATCTTATTTTCAAAATTCAACTGCGCGACGTGCAGCGGGAGGGAAGGAGAGATTTGCGACATGCTGCACGACGTAACTTTTCTACAGTGGGAGGGGAAATTTTGAGGGTTTATTCTCTCTTTACGTGTTTTAAAACGCTATATTTTTTCATTTATTTTTGGAATATTTCGAATAAATGGTCCTATGAAAAAATAAAGAAATGGTTTACCTGCACGGTTGGGCAGGCATTGGGACACACCCACCTGCCCGAACATGCGTTTTACCTGCCCCGGGCAGTCGGGCAATAGGATTTGTCAAACCCTGGGCCTGAGTCATTCAAAGTAGATTGCACATCAATTTATCATAGTTTAATACTAAAAATAGATAATGACGCACCCACCTTGCTTGCTGCTGGTGGTCAGAGGGCCCAGTGGTGCTAATGCATGGCAGCCCTGCCCCTGCCTTTCAGTCTGCCCCAGGGCAGCTGTGGCTACATTGTAGCTTACCACCATCTGACATACTCTGACCAAAGCTGTAAAATTGGTTCACTTTGACATAGGCTACGTTCACACTGCAGGCAAATCTGACCCAAATCCAATTTTTTTTTTTTGCCCCATGTGACCCATATCTGATTTTTTTATGACAGTCTGAACGCGACAAATCCGATTTTTTCAAATCCG
>JAUBOC010000050.1:13552743-13572280 GCA_032275365.1 Anablepsoides cearensis | reverse complement strand
TTTATTCTTATTTATCACTTATAAGCTGAGTTTATGCAAAGTGACAACACCAATATATTTAATCGTAGCCTACTCTATATATTTGAATGAATAATTAATACAACTATTTTAGAAACGATAGAGATGATAAAAGGCAAGTAGCACGATAGGCACTTTTCTATCATCCCCACGATAGCTATCGTCATATCGCCCAGCACTAGCTCTTATTGTACAACAACTTAAGTTTCAACGCGCTAAAAAAGTAGCATCCATGCTAACTCTGTAAACAAACAGCCGGCTGAGAGAAGTCATGTCTTTCACTGCGCATGCGCGTCACATCAGGAGTCAGATGCAGGTCCCATTTAAAATGTAATATGAACGTTCACAGCAAAAGATTGAGCATTAAGACCTGCAGTGTGAACATAGCCTTAGTGTAAAATAGGACAAGTAAAGAAACTATTTTAAATGTCTTTTACCATCCAGCTCTATTATTTGTAGGAGTGACACTTCTCTATTTGTAACCCATTTGTTTGTTCTGAGTTTTTAAGGTCACAGTGGACACCCATCTGAGATATACCCAACAGTTAGATACAAGGACTAAACTAAAAATGAGTGAAAAAGCAGTAAATGTCCAGATAAATACTATAAAGACCTTCAGAAAGCCCGGAGATTTACGGCTCAAGATAACTTTAAAAGATTACTATAAAGTCTGGCTTTCTGGGGAGAAAATGATAAATTTAAAGAAAAGAAGAGTGAACGTTTGCTCAGCACCGAGTTAGTAACTTACTGTAAAGACTTTTCTTTACAGTTCATTATTATCTGATCAGCTGTGTTGCTTCTATAATAGATAGGAATGTTGGAACGGACAGGCCAGCTTCTCTTTCTCTCCTGCTCAGATTTGGAAATCATTAAAGAAAAAAAGAAAGTTTAATTTTCCCAGTATAGAGAAATAATAAGTGATTAAAATCTTTCAAATAAGAGATTGAGAAGTAGATACTGTATATTCCCTAGATGAGCATTCTCATTTGGATGCTTGCATTTTTTTCTGATTACTCAGATGTTTCAGTAAATTATAACTTAATGGGGTTTTTTAATGTGAAAATACGAGTCTGTACTAACTTTGAGTTTTGGGACAGTGTGCATTTTATTATGACTTTAGCTAAAAATGGACAGATAGAAAATAACAGTAGCCATTGTCAATACAAACTATTAAATTAATAAAAAAAAATAAGCCTGTTTTATTTTTGTCATGCCACACAGTGACATTTGCAGAAAAGAGTATTATATCTGCTACATCATATTTAAGTTTTTGGCTGATGGACATTTTTTGAAAAAAAAGTCTGAATCTTAAAACAACTGTATGCGTATGTTTGCGTGCCTGAATATTTGGGATTTTCTGAAAATGTTATTTGTACTGTAATATGTTCAAAGGTTGACCAAAATATCCCTTTTAAATAGAATAGAACTTTCAATTTTTGCAGCAGCTTGATAATCACCTGTTTATTCAAATCAGGTGTTTTGGAGTAGAGAAAAGTGTAAAACATGCAGGATAGTGGCCCTCGAGGACAAGAATTGCCCCCCTCAGGGTTAAAGGCTACTTTGAACGAGACAAAGATCAAAGTAAAACAATTTCAATAAAAAAAACACCCAAAAGCATAAAAATCACAGTGGTGCGTGTGCAGGACTTTTACAATCTTTACATCACTGTCAGTTTTGCAATACACGGTTATTTTGTACTGAAAAATGATGTCTCTGCCAGAAATACCTCTAGTCCACATTTGAAATGCTACAGCCAATTGTTCCTGCTGCTGTTTGCATGCACCTATAGCAAAATAAAAAATCTGTGTGAATTTTCAAAGAACAAATCCAAAAATAGATCAAAGACCCATCTACAACAGGTAAAATGCTAATTGTTTACGACCTTTCCACAGAACCCCACTTCAAAAGACCTGAACTCTCTTCCTCTGAAGCAGTTGTCAGCTGAACTGAACAAGGAGACTTTAAAGAAAAGCCTTTCTAAACTGCTAAAATTGTGTTCCTGTGACTAATGTGCTCACTCTAACCCTCCAGCTATGGCCACTATAGGAAAAAAATAAAGGAAGGTCTCTGAATCAGCTGGAATGCTGCTGACTGGTATCAACTTGACAAACCTTGGAGAGGGTTTTATTTATTTATTTTTTTTTACAAAAGTACAAGAAATCTGATTTTTAAAATGGAGAACCATCAAAATGAAACCAAGATTTTTATCAAATAAAATGAAGTTATCTATTTGTAATCTTGATTTTTTTTTTTCTTCAGACCCCATCAAAACAGCCCAAGGCTCTCTGTCCCTCAAAGCATATAGGCTCACCCCCAAACTCATGGAGATCTGCAAAGAGAAGGATTTCACACCAGAGGGGTGAGTAGCTAACTTCTGCTAACTGCTCACAAGAGTAACTATGCTGTCAAATGCATTTTTAAATATGTAAACATATGATCTAATACTACTTATAGTGATATAGCATTAAAATGTTAGCTTTTGCACCTTTTTTTTAATTCTATTTGTTCAGCAGATGCAAATACAGCCTCATCCGTTCACAGGGGAGTCATTTAGTGGCAGTTTGAGATGGATGCTGATGATGATGATTTATCAGCTCGCCCTTGCCCGTCAAACAAATGTACCATGTTTACGCTTTTTCTGACCTCGAGGCTTATCGTAATTGCTTTTAAATTGCAGCTAAAAATGAACGTAATGAGGGGACCATTTTCCTGGCAGTTCGGAGCGGTCCTCCCTGGCATACATAAAACGCACGCGTGAGGGCACAGCGCGCACGTTCAGACAAATGCAAGCCTATCTGTCCAATAAAGAAATCCCAGAGGCGTTACGTAACGGTTTATTCAGAACCCTCAGATTTACATCCTGATTCCTACAAAGTCGTTTTTGCAGGAGGAAGGACAATTTAACAGCACGATTTTATTACTCTTTTCCATTTCCTCTGTATTTTTTTCCCCCCTCACGTTCGTCTCTCCGCCTCGCCAGTCTGTTATTGACCAACAGTGTTTGGCCCAGAGTCAGGATCCCTCTCATTTCTGCAGCTTTTCATTAGTTCCTATGATTTATTATGGCTCCAATCTGTCACTGTTTGTGTTCCAAACAAGCCCATGATTGAAACAGGGCAGGACAGTAAAGGACAATATCAACACATTACCACAATCTTTTCTCTATCATGTGGTATTCAGATTTGGCCAAAAACATGAACAATATTACTAGTTTTTTTATATTTTTTATGAAGATGCAAAACTCCAGGTGTTTCCTCCCCCCACAGGGTAAAAAAAGGGATTGCTGTATTTGATGTTCCATAAGCTTGCATATATTGCTCACCTTTTTGAAATGAAAGGCAGAGTGCGATGAGTGTGGAGTGGACACATCTCTTTGAACTGGCCTCCATCTCCACTGGGCTGTGCAGGCAGTGGTCAATAGCGTCCACTTCAGCACACAATCTAAAGCATCAAATTAGTCTGCCTGTGGAGGCAACCTTTGGCTTCATCCAGTGGGGGCCCAACTTTCAGAGAGCATGACATTAAGTGTGCTAAAGTCCAGTACGGTTGAGTAATTCGTCCTGCCTATAGTAGAAAGTGTCCTTCTCTTTCCTCATTGACAAGTGTTTTGTGTCATGCTGCAGGCGTTTGGAAAGGTCATAGTATGCAGCAAATACTTTAAAGCACTTCAGATTGACTATTCTGTCAAAATCTTAAACAGTATTTATATAATTAAAGATTTTTTTTTCTAAAGAACTCCTGTATTCCATCATGATAGGAGTCCCCCTCTGCTCAGAGCTTGAAGCAGAACTGCTTACTTTGTACCTCAGAGTCTCATCCTAAAGTTTGCCTCAGGCAGTGGTCTACCCAGAATACTAAGAGTTTCTTTTTTTTGTAATATATATGAATTGAATAGTTTTCTTGAATCAAATGATACACCACATTTCTATTTATCACACAGACAAACCCGTTTAAACATTTTTGTACCTGGTGTGCTTGGAAGTGTGTTGATCACAGAACAAGTCAGTTTAGACACACACAGACTAGTGGGTATTACCAGTATTGGTACTGCATCAAAAGTGACAAACTGTCAGTTTTATTTTTAAGAAATGTACACAAGTTGAAAGAAAATCTTATTTATTTTAAAATGTTGCAACAGTATATGCTGCATATTTGATATGATCCAGTCAGAGGAGCTGTAAGCCTATAAGGTTAGAGCCACCTTGTTCTAAATAACGTCATTGAGTAATATTTAGGTTTTAACTCAGTAAGATGCTCCGTATCGTTGAGTACCCGAACTGAAGTACTCATACTTGTACTCAGTTTGAGTAAAACTGGTATCGGGACTCCCCTAATACAGGCATCAGTTTGTATTTCATGTCAGTGTGTGTCTAACAGGCTGGATTAAATCACTTTTATTACATTTATGTGACAAACGGTAAATAAACAACTAAAATCCCTTTTGTGTTAACAAGCTTCTGTCGGAAAGAAATGGCAGATGTTGATTATAGGAAGTTATCAGTATTTTGACATTTAGTCGAGTTGATTTTGTAATTGATAAGGTCTTAATTTTTCTCATATAATAAAATTCTTAGATAAACACATCACAGTTAGAGCAGCTGCACCAAATCTTTATTTGTTAGAAAATAAGCAGATATTAAGATTTGAAGGCAAAACATTTTTCTTGTTTTACCTGTTTTAGCTAAACCAAGACCTTCATTCTTTATTGATTTTCTGAGCCCCAGTTTTGTTGAAGATTATTTTTCCCCACTGACCTACTGAGTCACGCTTGTTTAAAATGCCAGCTGTCCACTTAAAAACCGCTTTGTTTGTAGAGACAAAATTAATATTTTAGATTGATTTCACATTAGTCTGGTAAATAATGTTGAACATTTTTTGGATGCATTTTTTTCAGATGTGAAAAATAGACAGAGAGTTGTGGTTTAAAAACATGTATAAACAGAAGTATAATTCCTTACTTGGAAAGTTTGAATGGTTGAAATTGACACATTTGTTCAGAATTGAGTTTAAACATAGATTAGTCCTAAATTTAGAGTCAGCATCTTAATAAAGAATGTCATTGATACAATATAAGGGTATCAGATAGGCATGATTACATTCTCCATCTTTCTGTTCTGTTTCTCCAGCTTGAAGAAGGCCAGCGTTGGCTTTGAGCACATGTTTGAGGAGGTGCCTATTGTCATCAAAAACTCTCACCTCATCAGTGTATTGTTGTGGGAGCTGGAGGACAAATCCACGGTCGCCGACAAGCACGAGCTGCTCAACCTTTCAAGCAGGTCAGAAAAAAACCTCATGCAACCACTTATCTAAGGGCCCAAAGCCTGGAACCTGGGTTTCGTTTTGCTGCAGTCCGTTACAAGCATTTGATGTTTCTGAACTCAGATTTGGACAATATTTAAGTTTATCACCTTACATTTCATCTGACACTGTTGATTTTGGTTTATTTTTGGCTGGAAGAGAGATTCTACAGTGAAATTAGGAGTACTTTAGATTCTCTCCATAATGTTTGTAATCTTTGTTCTTAATTTTAGATTCAAGTACAAGTTTGATGTTAGATTTACCAGAGCAGTGTTTCCCAACCCTGTTCCTCGATGCACACTGCCCTGCATGTTTTAAATGTTTCCCTGCTTTAACACACCTGATTGAGGTGATTGCAGTTCAACAAAGGCCTGTAAATCAGTTATCAATTGAAATCAGCTGTGTTTTAGAGAAACATCTAAAACATGCAGGGCAGTGTGCCTTGAAGACCAGAGCTGAAAAACACTGAACTATATGGTTGAATTTATGTGTTTAATTTTAAGCAAACTTCACAATGGCCATGTTGCTAGCAAGTTAAAGTCATGCCTGTCTCTTGGGGAGCCACCCCAACCCCCTTGCCCCCCCCCAACCACTGCTTAATCAGGTTGGGGTCATGAGGATCCTACCGCCACATGAGACATGAGTGGAGTCATGTGGACCCCACAAAGACAGTGAAAGGGTTAGAAATTTTTAATGGTGGATTTAAAACTGAAGTATGTAAACAAAATTAGTTAAACCTTTACATTCTCTTCATTTCAATTTGATTATTTTGAAAGAAATGACAAGCATAGGAGGAAATATAAAAACATTTCAAGATCAGAGCTCACACTCCATCCGAAGCTGTGAAATGGACTCTTACTGACAGTGTGATGAAAACTGCATCACTTCTTCATATATAGGACTCTTCAAGACATTTATAAAGGTGGTCAAATGGCCAAAAGCTCCTGGATGGAGAGCGCAGACATTGTACACAGAGTGGTCCATTTGCCAAAAAATGTAGGGGGAACGTTAAAACGCTGTTTCTGTGCATGAAATACCACGTAGAGCTTAGTTATTATTTGCAGTTCTCAGCCGTAGCAATGGGACAAGGAATGCGACGTTTGACGGTAAGTCGAAGTTAAATACAAAAACGTGAAAGTTTAATACAACCCCCCTTCAAGGGCCACCATAATGCTCATAAGGCCCTTGGTGAAAATGAGTTAAACACACCTGATCTAAACAAAATGTCTTTTTGTTTTTCATATAAAACTAAAGTATCAAATTTAGTTTATCTTTCTGTATGTTTTCTTTCCAGTTTGATCTTTGCTTTTTCTCATCTGTTGATACAGCTTTGCTCAATCAAACCTAGTCTCTATTTACACAATAATATGTAACCTGTTTTTATTTGCTCTAAACCCGTCAGTGGAAATGCACCAAAGTTTCATTTTCTTTCTGCAGCTCAAGTATTTCATCAAAAAACAACAATCAAATATCAACAAACTAATGCAAATAAATCATGTTACACTGTCCAACATGAAGCACAAAGATCCACAGTTCTGTAAACACCTGTACTGAAGACTGTAGGTCTATAATAAAAGAGAACAGTCTAAGCTTTAAGAATATTTCATTGTATCTCCTGAAGCTTGCAAGCTGCAGTCATAGACATGGATTAAAGCCACTCTTAACTTAAAATTGATTTGACATTAGGGAATTGTGGGCACTACACTGTTCTAAAAGCTACCCAATTAGACTGCTGACCCCAGAAAAATGACTATTACTGTCATTATCACTCGCTGTTGAAAGTAGGAAAAACCCCTGCACATATTCAACATAAATAAAAGCCATATTATTAAACTGAATGACGCATTCTTTCTATAAAACAACCTCTTTTTTAAAGTAAAGCTGACAGTGAAGCGACACCATACACTAATAACTCCAACTTCATACACAGCTGCTAAAAGTAAATACCCTCATTTGTTTGCCTTTTCAGCTCCAGTTTGTCATTAACTAAAAGACTGACCATCAGAAATCTGCCTTTCTGGGTCAGACTGAGATCATTTTCACTGGTTTAATATGCAGCTGACAGCATCTGTGAGGACAGGGTCAGTTTCAGTGCAGCCACGGTGTCAGATAAACAACAAGCTGGACAGCATAAACGCTGCTGTCCGAGTTAATGAAGGAATATGTCACCCAGTGCAGCGCCATGGCTTTTTTATGTGTTTTTAATAGTTTTAGAGGATAATGGACTTTAGAGGTACACAGCCATAAATTTAGAGTCTACAACTACCAAAAGCACAGTCAGACTAATCCTTACAGCCCTAACTCGTTATGAACAGACTATAATACCAGATGGTAGAGAATCTAGAGAACAGTTACTTCTGCCACCTTCAGAATTGACAAACTTGTACTTTTGGAATCGGATCAGCTGTCTGACCTGGATACTCAGTTCTAAATTAGGTACAGCAAATGCCATGTCTAAATGTCACATCTTAGTTATTCAGAAATGTGTTCAAAAACAGAACATGCCAGCAGACTTTGCCCTCCGTCACTAATGAGCACAATAGGAACCTCTTCATATCAACCCACAGCCTGCATCTTTAAGTCTCACATTTATATCTCAGAGGAACTCTGCATTAGTCTCAGGAGAATTTATCAGCAATCATTTATGGAGATAAACTGCTGCAAGTGGAGCAACAGCTGTGAAGCTGCTAATCAAAAAGCTTCCCAAGGGCAGGTGTGAGAAATTAGCACAATAACGACTCAAAGTGCTGATTTATACTCTGTGTTACTCCCAGAGCGCGCTGCACTTACTTGTACACTGCCATGAATCACACCAGGAATCGTTATTCTTCTCATCTGTGTCCTTTTATACAAGTGGGGCATGACTTTACCACGAGTCATGTGAATACGGCTCTTCAAAATGCATGGCCGGCCAAGCTAAGCACCAACAGAGCCATTTGTTATGAATTGTCAAGTCGACTTACTTATCTTGCATGTTATTAAGTTTGCAAAATGGCGACTCTAAAGTTGAAACATAGCTTTTGATATCAACCAAAACAAGGATGTAGGAGAGTAGCCCTTTCCATAGGCTTCCTGACATGATTGCTGATGGGGGTGTCGTTCAAGATGAAATTGTTTCCTGAAGTTGTCAGATGGCTGCGCAGCTCCGTTCTCGTGTGGGATTGTAATGTCCGTCTCCCGGCCTCGCTTGCTGACAGCCCCACCCTTTTCTCCTCATTTCCACCCCTTCAAAAAAGTAACTGATAATGGGTTTTATTTAATGTTTTTCTCTGTTTGTCTCATTTTCCAATCTGTGGGCCCATTTGTCACTGTCATCTACGTGTAAGGCTGAGTGAGTGCAGTTTCACTCCAGCAAGCAGGGTTGTTCTTACCACAGATGATGATGTTGATCGAGTTGATGGATTGCATGAATGTAAATTTGTTTATGTAGCCTTTCCCCTCAAACACATCGTGGAAGTGCCACTGTGTTTGTAATGTCACAGGCTGGACCAGGGGTGTCCAAACCTGGTCCTGGAGGGCCACTATCCTGCATGTTTTAGAGGTTTCTCTGCTCCAACACACCTGATTTGAACTAATGGGTTATTAACAGCTTCATACAGAACTTAGAGGTATTTCAGTGAATCAGGTGTGTTGAAGCAGGGAAATAAGCAAAACTTGTAGGATCAGGATAGTGGCCCATGAGGACCAGGATTAGACATTATTATAAAAAGGCACAGCTTTTATGTAAAGTTTCATTTTCCAAGGACCTAAAATGAACGTAGTATACGGAGTAATAAGAGGGTAAAACATGTTTTTCTTCTTTGTTTGGCCTTTTGCATTGTTAAGTATGACCAAGTTGGCTTATAGAAACCAACACCTATGGCCACTTCATATAACAGGGTTCCTTTGCAATCCTAAAAATTGAGTATTTTTCAGAATTAAAAATGTATGGACAAAAAAAAGTAGGAAAATTATTACTTTTTCCACGCCCTGTTTCATCTAAAACATAAAAAACAGAATTTTTAAAAGTTGCTGAAAGGAGCAGGGTTTTTTTTTTTAGGCCCAGTCCCAATGCTCAGTGTCCCTACGCCCCTCTGTAAAGTATGGATTCAGTCGAAGTGCACATAAGTGTTTGAGTACGCAGGTTACAAGCATGCAAAAAAGTTGGGAATTGGCACAGTATGGATTACGTCATCGACTTGCGCCCCTGCGTCGTAACTGTGACATCCATCATGGCTGTACCAGTCACTGTTTTGGCATTTGTGTTGCCAGAAATGATAGAACAACTGCAAAAAGCAATTGTTTTTAGGAGAAGAAAGTGCATGAAGTGAAGGAGACTTGTACATCAGAGTATGAGAACTTTTTCTTCTAAAAGTTCTTTTTTTGGTTTTATTGGTGGTTGGCAGACTAATTTAAGTGCATTGCTGCCATCACTAAACTGGAAGTTGCTCAGTGGACATTTCCAGATTTTTGCCATTTAATTCAAAACATTACACAGCGATAAAATGTGGGTAATACACTTCGCCGAAGTTCGTAAAAATGCTGACTTTGCATAAGGGCGGAAATAATACCCGAAATGGGCTCTACATGTTTTACTTTAGTTTCTCTGCTCCAACACACCTGATATTAATGAATAGATGATTATCAGGCTTTTGCAGTATGGAGGACCTAAACTGACATAACTAGAAATGAAAGGAGAATCATATAAATGAGCCACTAAATAAATACACTTAAAATGCACCAATTAAATTAAAAAAGCAGAACTTTATCTCCTATTTTATATTTTAATTGACTTTCATATTTATTTTTCCAGGTTAGTTCCAATAAATTGGTCTATATATTTTAACACAATTTAAATTTTACATGTTTTTAAAAATATACATAATTTTTCTTTTACTTGTACATGCATTTGTGTCTCTTAAGTGTTTATACTTAATAGTGTTTAAATTATTAAGTCTTTTTATTTCAGTGTGTTGCAGGCTTGTGCTGCCTCAATTTAGCTTAAAGTTTAGTTTAAACAAAGGCCAGGGGGATTACCTGTGCCTTTATTTTGAAAATAATATATACAAATAATTAAATTTAAGCATTTAAGACACAAATGCATGACACAAAAGGAAAATCTATATACAAATATATATTTAAATATCTGTAAAATATTATATGTTAAAATAAACATTGGAACTAAGCTGGAAATATATATATGAAGGTCAATTAAAATATAAAACATGAGGTAAAGTTATTTTTTAATTTATTTGGTGCATTTTAAATGTATTTTTTTATTTAGTGGTTCATATATATTTCTGCTTTTATTTCTAAATATGTCAGTTTTAGTCCTCCATACTACAGAACTTGGAAGAGATTCAGTGACTGAATCAGGTGTGTTGGAGCAGGAAACATGTAAAACATGTAGGGCTGCGGCCCTTGAAGACCAGGATTGCCCGCCCCTGCACTACGCACTTAAACCCTTCAACATGAACGCGCATTTGAAGTGCACGAGGGCGGAACGAGGGTGGGAGTATTGGGACAGGACCACTATAGTCTACACTGAACATGGTCAGCTGTCCATTACTAGGTTATAAACTTCCAGACATTCAAAAGGGGAAGTCAAATTATTTTTTGTGGTGACTTCTAACACATTGATACTGTTTGTAATGTAAAGGTTCTCCTGAATAATGAGTTAAATAATTTAAAAGTACATGGATTTAGTCATGTTTGCATGTTGGGTTGTTTAGGAATTTGTAACATTTTTGATAAAAAAAAAAAAAAAATTACATCAACTTTTTCCTCAATGAATCAAAACAGTAATTTTGAAGGAAAAGTATCGTTTATCACCACATAATGGGATGTAAACCAAATGGAGGAAAAATGTTATGAGCTTACAAATAACAGCACCACTGTAAAACATGGTAATTTTACAGACATTTTGATGTAAAAGAATTTAAATTCTAAACATTTTGAGTTTTAAACTGGATGTCTTGTATAAACCCTGAACTAAGCAAGTAGATTACATAATGCTCTTTAAAAGGCATACAATTTATTTTTTCTTCTTAATTCATAATTCAGTTTCATGTTTGAAGGGTTTTCTACATTTGTTTCTGCACAAAGCAGCCTGCTCTGCCAGATTTGCTTCAGTCTCGCATGTTTTGCCTATTAGGAGTGTGTACACTAATTTTATTTTCTTTGTGTAGCCTTCAGCTTACACCTCCTGGGGTAATTTTAACTTCTTGATTGGGATCATCTTTCTGTTGCAAAGACCATGCACTTTTTTTACTGTCAGCATTTTTACAGATGGTTTGACGTTTGTTTTTATTGAATCCATTCTTCCTTCTATCACTGATGCCACTAGCTGCAGCACGAGCCCGAAGCACGATCGATCCACCCCCAGACTTTACAATTTGAGACGTGTTCTGTTCATGAAATCTGGCAGGGTGTTTTTTTTTCTTTTCCTCTGGATTTTCTTATTGTGACTGAAAATTCTGAGATTTTCAACCTGGATCCAGTTTCTCTTACATTTGAGTGTAAAATATTTACAAGCGTAAAAAAACAATCTTTGCAGTTGGACCCACACTGAGTAAATATTTTATATGTGGCAACTGCTGAGTGGCAACTATAATTGGGAAATAAACAGCAGCAAAGTAGCACGGCATGTTTTTGTAATTGAAAGGCTCTGATAACTTTGGATTTGGCAACATTTTTGTTATCGATGCCTGTAGATATCGTATGTGATTGATGTTTTGCTTTGTCTGGTTGCAGAAGTTAGCTCTGTCTGAACATTTTTTCCTGATTTAGTTACAGTACTCCTGGTAATTATTTTTAGGAACAAAAAGAAGCCTACAGCCAGCTGAGGGTGGGTGTTAGCAAATAAAACCATCTTTAACTGTGCATTTTTATTCAAGGCAAGTTTTACTACCCATAGTTGCAGTGAATTTTTTTTTATCCAAACACCAGCAGAAGGGTTTGCATCATTTGTTGCTGAACTGCACTTCTCAGTCTCTCAGAGGCAGTCTATAAAAGCTTTATGAAATGTGGCGTGACCTTTTGCTGTTACTGTTTGGAAATTTGGGAAAACACGCCTCCCAGGGTAGCTGACACTCTCGCTTACATGTAGAGTGTTGTCTTACTGCAACATCTCTCCTCCCACAAGGTTTCATCACAGGACTTTCCTTCAGGGGAGACCTCAGTTGGTTGAACTATGCACTCCATGTTTTGAAAGCCTGCTAATGAAGACATTTTTCACCCAATCTTAGCCTTATAAAGTTTTCTTTCTATCAAATTCACAAATCTCCAACACACATCAGACTTTAGTTTCAGTTTGTCAGAATAAAGACGAGACAAATGTTTTTTCTTCTGACATTTCTTCCATCAGGGTCAGATTTATGCAGGTGTGGTTGAGCACTAGAGCCGTGTTTTTACCTGTCTACAGTCTGCAACATCTCCCTCAAGGTTTCTGCCAGTCTAATGAGCTCAGGGCTGTTGGTTGATGTTGCAAGTTCTGAGAAGTCAGGGTGTATTGTAACACAACATTTAGACCAACCAGCCTTTCTTCATGACAACAGTGAACAAACCAAACTTCTAACAAGCTTATTTTGTTCTGAGATTCTGATAAAAAAACAATGGTGAACTGGTTAGTGGCCCTTTTTTCAATAATTTCTATAAAAAATCAAAATGTTACCATGTAGGACTCTGCAATAAATCAACAATATATCGCGATATATCCACTGATATGAAACTCTTATATCGTGATACATTTTTCAGCCGTATCGCCCAGCCCTACTCATTTATATTGGTTTGAGATAACTTCACATTTTCATCAGAATGCTGAGAGAAATGCACATTTTTCCCGGTTCTGTCCAAACTCCCGTACATCACCGTGGCTTTTTGTGCTACGTGATAACCCTGATGATGTGTATTCTGTAAGAGAAGGGGCTGAGTGCAGGGAACAGGGAGAAAAATGGGGTCACGGAGGAGGTGGTGACAGAGATGTTACTGTGAATTGAATACTCTGTGGGGGGAGAAAAAAATGACCCTTGACAGACGAACTTGATCTGCCAAGATGGACTTTCAGAAAAGATATTTTGAGCTAAAGCCAGTAATAGTTCCCTCTCTTACACTGCTGTCGCCTTTTTGCACTAAAATAATAATTGTCTCGAAAAGATGGATTTAAACTTGAAATGAACAGGCTATAGAGTATTGAGTAACATGAGGTTTTCAAACTTGTTCCAAATTCAATATAAACCCTTTTGAAAACAGCTGAATTTATGCATGCTTTTTTCTTCCCATCTTAGCTGTATTTTAACCCAGATAATACCATAAAACAGTGCTGGATAGAGGAGATTTCTTGTCTTTGAAACAAATTATTCAGCTATATAGAAGCCAGCCAGCAATCCATTTTCTGCCCCAGTCCATCAGTTAAAAAGGCTCCATCAGAATAAAATGCTCGTTGTATGATTGGAAGTCATTTTCTTGGCAGCTTTGTTAAACAATTCCCCTTTGAACCTTCAATTTGCTGAATGTCAGCCAGTTTCTCCTCACACATCAATACAATTTTAGACTTTGTCCTTTATTGTCCCAAAGGAATTTGAGCATGTGGAAACCGACATGTTGTACACCGAATGTTGTGCCACTAAGGTTGACCTTTGTACAGAATCTACAATGAAATTAAATCCCTCAGCAGACTTGTGATTTCTAATTTAATATTGATCAGAACACTTGTCTAAATGTAACGTTTTAGAGTTTTGAGCAGATGTGTATTATGAAATGCGTGATCCAGTTTCAAGCTACAGTCATGCTTAGATTGTTTGAAATGTAGTGTGATATTCTTACAGTCATTATTTTCTAATTGTATTCTAAAACACGACGATGCTTAAACACTACTAATAAATTGTTAACTACCTTCGTCTTCCCTGTAAAACATTGAGATGTTCATTTATTTTAGAAGGCTGACATCTAGTCTCTCTGTTTTGACTGTTTTAAGTTTTTTTTAATTTATCAAATTTATGAAATGGACTTTTTAAGTCGACATATCTGCACCAAAGCTCCGTAAAGAATTCCCAAATCCAAATTGAATGTTAAAGTTGAAGGTTACTCACTTCTGCCCCATTTATTTCATATCCCACACTTTCCTGATTAATTGAACAAACTGAATCAACCTCATTACCTATTTGGCTTTTTAAAAATAGCTACAAAGCATGAACCCATAAAAAAAAAATGGAAGGGTATTAACTCTCCAAGATGTCAAGCCCCAAGTTTAAAAAGTTTCTTTTCAGTCCTAAAGTATGGAAAATTATAGAATTTGTTCAAGTATTTTCCAGGTCTGCATAATTACGGAAAAACCTGTATTGTCAACCATTTGTGTTTCCAGACTATAGTCCTTAAAGCATTTATAAAATATAAAAATGAATATTTCTCCAATGTACTTTTTATTTTCCATGTAACTTGTATGTTGAAAATGGACGTAATTGCAAAACCCTCACTGGAAAAACTCCAGGTTATATACAGTCCCTTCTTACTGTTTACAAACCAAATCATAGGGTGCATTCTAGTGACCTCGTGAATCTCCTCATTCCTCCTTTGATTGCTCCTCATTTCAGTTCTCTGCTGCAGGTGACTGGAACCATCTGTAACAGACTTTAAAGCTCGACTCATTCATTTTACTCTCCTCCTTTATAAAAATTCTATACATTCAATAGTACAAAATCACTGTAGTTGCTTTTAGTTTATTTATTATTTGCTTTTTTGCCTTGTTTTTATTGTTATAGTATGTTTAATGGTACCTTATGTCTTTTTCACAGCACTTACTCTGAGAATGGTGTCTTGGAGCTTCAACTCTGTCATTTTTCAACTTGAGATCAAAATATATCATTAAAAGCAGCAGTGATGTCTTCAAGGAATGCAGGGTCTTTCTTTTACCACTTTAAGTATGCAGTATAAAATGTGTCGGTCACAAGATGGCCATGCCCTAAAGCATACTAAGCCTTTCTGGTTTGTCACAAATAGGAATAGTTTTACAAGAGATACATTTGGTTGATACTGAAAACATGAACCATGGTATCCAAATTATAGAGTAATTAGCAAAACTAAAATGTTTATAGTTGTCGTAGATATTTTTTCTTTGTGCAAAGGGTGTTTAAGATAAAGCTTCACTGCTTTACATTTAGTTCTTGTTTACATACATTTCAATGTCAGAAATAGCTTGAATATTGACTTAAGAATAGGAAAATCTAAATACGTAAAAGTTTAAAATTACAGTATGAAAAACGCGTAAGAGGCCTGGACACGTGTTCAGAACTTCTGCTCCGACTCCATGTTTCCATGTTCCCCTTGCTTACCACTAGTGTTGTGTGTTATTGATCACACCATGGTATAACCTTAAGAAAATACTGCTGTATACAGTATTTCTTTGGGGGGTTGTCTGTGGCGTGTTGAGTAATTAATAATTAACAGAAGTGGCTACTTGTGAGCATTTGCAGAGGTAGAGTGTGTTGAGAAAAACTCAGCTGTTCTGATGTTATAATATTGTCACTCAGAGCAGCAGCACGGGTAACAGAATGAGTTTGCCCCTTATGTGGAACAGATCAAAATAAGTCCAACTACATCTTTTTAGGGTTTTAGGTTTCAAAATAGTCTCTTACCATGGTTGTATTCACACTGCTGCATGCGTTTTGCAAGGTAAGTTTTTGTGCCGATAGCTTGTAGTCATTTCTTCATCTGCAGCAAGGAGCTTGAGGGTCTCAAACCATAAATGGCTGAAAGTTTAAAGAGTTCCACTCTTTGATTAACTTAAGAACCCTGTGACTTGTTGGTCCGTGAAGCTGTCTGTCAGCACTACCACAGCCCATCTTTTCAGGAGCCAGCGAGTAAACGTGTCTGCCACTAACCTCGCTAAGGAATTATTATTTTTTTACCTCATTCAGAGGAGCAACAGACAGGGGTCTCTGCTCCCCCCTCTTCCTCCGTTTGTCTTCTGAATGAGCAGAGGTGGTCAGAACACGTGTCAGTAACAACATGGGGCGTCTTCTGAAATGTTTGTCACAGTTTTCATAACAGCCTTATGGAAATTTGGCGCTTCACCTCACTTGACGCATATGTCATAGTTTTTACATACCGTCGTCATATTTTGATACCGGGGTATAGCTGAATACCTTCATACTGCCAAAGCCGACTCACCACACACAGTAGCCACCATATTGCTTTGGTAAAGTTATTTTTTAAACAGGCTTTCATCAGTGAGAATAAATTGTGACACAGTCAGAAGGACACAGCAGGGAAGTATTATCCTGAGATTTGGTTGTTAGCCATCAGTTTTCATGTTTACAGTGGAGTGCTGCCAAACTGATCACACAACAGTCTTCACAGGCTAACATGACTCGACTGAAAATACTTTAGAACACAAAAATGTTTGCTGGTATTAAAAAACATTGTTCTCTCTCTTTATTTTTTATTTTTTGCTTTGATTCAAAATGTAAAGTAGCATCACTTTACATACGTTGCATGTCTGAGGTTTATTTAACATGCCTGTTGGGCGAGTTGAACAGGAAGCCATGCAAGAAAATAATATTATCACAGAATTAACACCTCTAATTCAGGTACAAGGCTCTAATATAGATTTGGTCACAGATGGTTTGGATATATGAGCACTACAGCACCATAAATCTTCATCAGCTGTAATCATATATTCCTGTTAGTTACAGTATTTTTCTGTGTATCTGTGTCCATGTTTGTGTTTAAATGTAATTAAGGTGCTGGCAGTAGTTGGAAACTGACCTCAAAGCTGAGCTGATCTTGAGGAGCCTCTAAGATGTGCAAAATCATTCAAACGTTGCAGCGGGGCTTAATTTATGCAGCACCGTAGGCCTTTCCTTTCTGTAGACAAACTCTTTATGCAGTGTTTCTGACATTTGACTAAGAATTTGAGTTGATCTTAAAAGAGCAGAAGTCAGATGAACTGTTTTTGTTTTTAGAAAACAATTTAATCTCATGTTGTGCACTGCAGTATTTAAATTACATATTTATGCCTTCAAAATATGCGTGGACCACAGAATGAAGATTTTTGCTTGACACTTGCAGATGAAGCAGCTCAATCATAAAGTGAAGAAGTTTGGTAATGTTTATTGAACTGTAAACTTTATAGAGTTGTCTTTTAAATTTTTATAGTATATTGTAGTTTCTCCAATTTAAAGAAAAACAATGTGAAAATCTGTTTTATGACAAATCTTTTAAAGTTTTAAATTTTTTCCTACAGCTCGGTATTATCAGATTCATCCTGTTTAATAAGATGTCACGTATGAGTTGATTAGTAGCAAACAGGTGGGACTCAAATGATCAGAACTATGTGTTGCATGCTGTGTGACCTTGCGGAATGTCTCGTAAAGAGGTTGTTTGAAAAATAGCAGGCACTTTTATAAAAGCGGGTAAAAAGACAAGTTTATTGAATGAAACATTTGTCTCTTGATAGCAAATCTCAGCTTATCAACAAAGCTCTAAAACAGATGCTGAATGGGAAATATTGCCCATAGCTGCAGGACCCTTCTCAATTTGAGCTTTTATGTCTTGGCCACAAAACAAGTGGATTGCTTGGAGCATGGCAGAAGGAATTCTTTTCTGTGATCTTGCTATAATCCAACTGTCTTGTAAGGTACCTCTGTTGGAAAAAAGGAGCAGGGATGTCGTGGTCTACTTTGAGCACAATGACCTCAGTAATTCGGGAACAGATGGGTTTAAGGTCTTTAGACTTGGTCAAACAGAAATACAACACCATTACTTTTGTGTACAACCCCAAACTACACACCTACAGGTCATTCAGGTGCAGCATGAAACTGTTTTTTCTGGAGTACAGATTGTACAGTGTAGCACCCAAACTTTAAAATATAAAACAATCTAATTGAACAGAGGAAAACATAACGGGGATATAATGTAGAACACTTCAGCCTTCTGTCAAGGTTGAATTCAAGGTAGAAATGAGACACGCTCTTTAAAATTCTGCAACAAGTGGTAAAAATGAGTGAAGAATGCTGGTAGTGTTGTGTTCTGACTGCTGTCAGCATGGCAGGGTTTGGTGGAAAATCAGAAATGTGACATGACAGGAGGACAAGAGCAAAGATCCTCGGGCCTCAGCACTCTCACGCTGCACACTCTGGGTTTCCTCAGTCTGTAAAGATACATCAAGAGAGCAGCTCTGCCTATTTTTGAATTCAAATGCAAGATGAGAGTAGCTAAGAAAATAGACAATAGACTGTAGTAAAATGTCCTGAAATTGACTTTGTGTAGCCTGAGGTGTCAGTTTATATTTTAACACTTGAGTTAGAGAGACTGTGAGAAGAAAAGTAACTCTAAAAGCAGTGAATTGGCATGACAGACCAACAGTGTCAGACACTTCAGCTGTATTCAAAGACTTTTATTAGAGTAGTGCAGATCAGGAGGTGGCACGGTGGAGCAGCTGGTTGGCACTGTAGCCTGGGCTGGACTCCTCGCTGCTACCTTTCTGCATGAAGGTGACTTACTAACTCTTACAGTGCACATGTGGGTGTTGTATAGGTATTCTGGTTTCCAGTATACTGGTAGCCTAATGCTTTTGCAGTACATTAGTGTGAAGTAAAATGTATATTCGTAAGTAGCTTTAAATTATACGTGGTTTCTATTCATAATAAACAAAGTATACTCCCAGCTGAAAACATATACTAAATCTAAGTACACTTAAAGCCACACTAATAATCAGTATACTTAAAGAGTGCTATTTTGGAACAACTAATTTAATACTAAATATACTTTAGTTGTATTTCAGTTGTATAATTAAGTGTATTAATTATACTTTTAAATACTAAAATGTAGGGGTGTAACGAGATCTCGTTGTACGAGATCTCGCAATATTAAACTCCCGCAATATTTCTCGTTGAGTGCTACTGTTGTCTCGCTAACCAACTTAGCAACTTTGTGACTAGATCTAGTGACTTTTTAGACCCCTCTAGTGATAAATCTAGTGATTTTACCAGGTGTTTTTGGAGACTTTTAGAAGCTTTGGCGACAGCTTTTTCCAAGCACTTTTTTCCTTTTCTCCTCCTCTCTTCCGAGAGCAGCGAGCCCCCCTACGAGCCCCTCCCCCTTCCTAAAGCGGTCGGACCAGAGCAGAGAAGGGCAGAGAAGAGAAATCTGATAGATGTTCATAAAGTAAAGAATAATAACTTATTTTGTTTTTTATTTAGGTTGAATTTTTGTTAAGTTTAAATGTCATAGAATAAGTAAAGAC
>JAUBOC010000050.1:13540175-13552643 GCA_032275365.1 Anablepsoides cearensis | reverse complement strand
TGTTCCAAAATAGCACTCTTTAAGTATACTGATGATTAGTGCGGCTTCAAGTATACTAAAATATACTTAGATTTAGTATACTCAGTATAATATTTTTTCACATGGGGATCCCACAGCCGAGAAACTTGCATATTGGGTTAACTAGCGTTTCTAAATAGATAATAAACATGAGTGTATGTAAACCCAATAATGTATTAGAATGTGGTCTTGTGATGAACTGGCGACCCCTCCAGGGTGTTCCCTGCTTCTCATGGCACAGACACCATCTCCTCAGGACAATGAACATCAAGTTGGTGTGTGTGGATGGTTGTATAGATGAATATTTAAATAGCTGGATTTGAATATGCCAGCTTTTAGTTGCTGTTTGCATGCTTAGTGGCTAATCTTCCAACAAAACCAAGACAAAAGTGCAGGGATGATTCTACAGATTTGGGTATAACTTGAAAGAAAACTAGAGGACACAAGAGTTTGATTAGGACATTGTTTAATTAGGAGCTCAGATTGAACAACGTATATACTGACTCCAGTTTTCACAGTGGTTTATTTTAAAAAGACATTTGTGAGAATATGAAGGCTTTATGGCATGGTACCAAAAGAGCAAGTTTTCCACTAAACCACATAGTTGATGGTTCCATCAGATTTCCATGGCCTTAAAAAAATGGTTAAAAACTCCCACTTGTTCATTATTTTATTTGACCAAGAATTGTGTTGATCTTGGATTATAGAGTTTTGTGGATGTTTAAAGTCTCCTAATATGCATCTCAAATATTGGTGGAAATGTTTGGACTCTTTAATGGTCAACCCATGTGTGTTTTATGCTTCCTGATCTGAGCCTGATGTTTTTGCCATCAAGAAAACAATGATCTATTGATGAAAAAACACTGTCAACAGGAAACCTGTATGACAGTAGCAAATTCTTTTTTAAGATATCTAAAACATTTTGAATGGTATTCTGTCGTTTTCTTTTTCCTGTCCAGCAACCACTTGGAGAAGAGCCTTCAACTTCTGATGGACAGGGTGGATGACCTGAACCAGGAAATTGTCAAATATAACACCTACAGTCGCAACCTGAGCAAGCAGCAGCAGCAGAAGCACCAGGTAACTCCTGAATGCACACTCATACGTGCGACACACACACACGCAGGCTTTCAGGAAGCAAAGTGCCCACACCACCCACACAATGAGCCAGCAGGAGCAGCAGGCACATCAGCTCACCAGCATGCATATATAGACAGATGCACCTACAGCCACAGTCTCAGCAGGAAAACAACGGGTCTAATTCTGTAGGATGTGGACACAACCGGTTGGACCTATAATCACAGCAGGTAAGGAGAAGTGGCACCAGGTAGGACAAACAGACCCACACACAGCAATAGAAACATCCAGGCTTCAACATTTAAATACACAGTAACCACGGTCAAATGCAAAAGTAGAGTTTTCACTTTCACTAACATGGATAGCTGTGTGGTAAGGTAGTAAGTTTGGCAAGATGAATTCCTGTACACAGATCAATAAAACGGGACAAATTTGTCGATTTAAAACCCTCTTTCCTTTTCTCAGTAGATGGGTTGAAGTGTCATGTTGGCTTGTGATTTGGTTTTAAGAAATGGACGAGGTATGGAGTCTTATTTCCAGCACAATGCAGTTCTTTTGTATTTCTGTTTATAATTTAAGTCCAATTCAAAAAGACTTTGAGCACTTGACAGTAAAATCACAGCAAACCCAGTCATTCATTAGAAGCTACTCTACAGTCATATTTTCAACAACAAAAATAAAATCAAAATAAAGTAAGACTGGTATTTTTCCCCTAGGCCAGATAAGCAACACAGCAACAGCTTTTCAGAGCTCAAAAATCCTCTCGAATGTTTCAGTCATGAAAGCTTAATAACCAAAAGACTAATAGGAAAGCAACAAGAAAATAATCACAATCAGCCCAAGTATGAATAAAAAAGAAACACAGATTATCACAAGTACTACTTTCTGTCATTTTGATGTTGAATTGGCTTGTTTACCTCAGTTTAACACAACATTCACAGTTGAACAACCATAAAATAGTATTTTTGCACAAACAAGACGATTCCCAAATAGTCAATAACTGAAAACTTGACATGCTGTAGACAACTAACAAAAAAATGAGTGTGTGTGTGTACTTGTATTTGGCATCGTTTTTGGACCATGTCTGGTATTTACAACTACTTTGTCAAGACCAGTAGTCCTTATGGAGAGGTTTGGTCCTAATATGGTGGAACTCTATGTTTGGGTTGGGGGTTATGTTTTGCAAAGTGGGTTTAGGTCAGAGTTTGGTATGTACTGGAGGTTAGGTTTAGAGTAAATGTCTTGGTTAGGCTATAGAAAACACTGGAAATGAATGAAAGTCCTAATAAGAACAGAAATACAAATGTGTCAGTGTAACGGTGCAAAAACTGAACTAAGAATTGAAGGAAAAGGCAGCCAATTAAAAAAAAAAAAAAAAATCAAGACCTTCAAAAAGCATGAAGAGCTATTGACCAGGAATCTTTGGTATCTTAAAAGCAAAATATGAAGAATTTTAAAATTCCATTTATAGTTAATTTAAAACTTTTGTAAACTGCTGTATAACCACTGCAGATCAATCATTTGCCTCTGAGTTAGTCATTAATATTTCTAACTAAAGAAAAGTAGGTGCGTTTACGTATATTTTTAGTCAAGCTAACATACACCTAAAGTATTTATTGAGTGTTTAGAAAGAAAAACTCATGCATCATTAAAAGCACAGAGAGTTGATGCGCACATAATCTGGTACTGGCACTTGGAGTCAGTCTTTATTCTGATGAGTAGGCGTAGCCACATCACAACTCAGACTTTGTTTAGAAGCAGAAAGTGTAGCACTTATCAAAACACAAATATACAAAGACAAGTGCACTGAAGAAAGTGCAAGTACTCGCAGATGCACGCGCACTCTACATATACTGATTGCCATCTGCAACTACAACCTCATGAACATCTGGCAACGGATGGCGACACAAGCACCACGCCGCTTCCATGCAGCCATTATACAGGGGAAAAATAGAAGAATAGCAGCTTGATGTGACTCACTGATGTGCGCACAAACATACTCCTACATTAAAACCCGTCGACATTATTCAGTCATTACTGTGTGCAAGTGGAAGTGAGAGAGTGTGTGTATCAATGCTGATCTGGGCTGAGTCATCACACCGTCCAACTGCTGATAGAGTCACAGCCAGTTTCACTCACACCGGAGCGGAGACATGCATCCATGACCAAACCCTATACAAACACAAAAAGAAATGCATATGCTTCATCCCCGGGCCATTCACCCACACTTTTAGACCATCATGATCCATCATCCTCCCTGTACTCATCTTCGCATCACCGCCACCTCCAAGCCTCTCCCCCTTAAACGCACCCATACACCCAGACTCGTATTCAACATCACACAGACGAGCCCTTTTATAGTGTCAGCTTTTTTTTCATGTTTCACACGATTCCCCATTATGAACCAATAAAGCACACAGAGAAAGAGAAAGTGAGCTTCTATTAAACCTTTCAGACATCAACAGTGCGTGCCCTTTGTAATCTGGTGCTATTGACCCTGCCGCTTCCAGGACAAATGGAACCTTATTAATCATCATAGAAAGTTGCAAAAAGGCATTGTGCTGAGCGAGACCCATTTTTCTTCTACAGCTCTCTGAATCTGGTAAATCTCAGATTCCCTGGCACAATTTGCAGCCCCGTTACCAAAAAAAAAAAGGAAAATGTATGTCTCTCTCCTCCTCGATTCATTCACATTCAAAGAAGCTTCACAACACTTTGCTGTAGATTAGGTATGGTGCAATGTTTTTAATCCGCTGAATCCAGGAAGCATAAATTACTGTTAATTTAGCTACAATTAAAAGATTAACATTGTTTCTGAGCCTGGTAGTCATTTTCTTTGCATTTAAAGAAAAAAACACACACACACGCAAGGAGCCAAATCAGTCGAGTCTTGCCAAAAAGAAGTGTTTAAGTGGTGACTCTCATGGGTCGGTTTACTAAACGGAGTGGACCATGTACCTCTCTGATGCAGAGGCTGGGGAAACATGTAAAAACAGAGCATATGAGAGTCATGCAAATAATATTTCTTGGGGGAAAGACCCAGTTTGAAGACAGAAATAACTAAATCAAATCCAAATTTTAGCTCATGCAATCAAACTCCAAGAAAGTGAGAACAAAGAAGCAGCCTGATAATCAACAGTTAACATTCTGTAGTAGAAAACATCTCAGAATCTCATAAGAACCCATTCAATGTGTCTGGAAGAAAGATCTAAATTAATACACTGAAAATGCTTTAAAGATTTATTTGTTGAAATAATTAAATGTCACATTTTCACCTCCTCGGCCAGTAATTAAATATTATGTAGCAAACTCGACTCTGTAAGATAATAATCTCTGTAATTCAATCTGTATGGTAATTGTCGTTTGAAAGCGTACATTGGCTATTGTCTGCTATGATTATTAGCTCCCAATACGATTAGGGGGCGTTTTATTATGATTGGATGCATTACCTGATCAGATTAGACCATTATATAATGCACTAAGTTCATTTGGTCTTGCTCCAACTTGGATAATTCATTGGGTCTAGCTCCATAACAAGTCTGTTAAGACCGAAAACTGTGAACTCACCATCCCCAGCATGCTGCACGATGTTCCCAGCTACACGCTGTGGCGATGGCGCTCAGCAGCAGGGGCCGAAAAGCTTGTGAAGATAGAGGGTTAGAGTAAATACGACCAAATACAGAAAGCTCTGGCTGCAAGCCTGCATGACAACTGCTGGGACGCATTGTGTTTCATCAAGACATCGACATCCAACACAGTGTATGAACTCCACCAGAGACTGAAAGCCTGGTCTAATTCAGAGCTTGTGGCTTGGCAAAAAAAAAAAAAAACGACACTTTGATGGTGATTTAAAGCGCTTGTGACAATAAATATCTGGAATAAATATGAATTTGTTTTTAGAAAGATAACATTGATAACTTGCTGCAAAAAATAATTTACGCCACTGATTTACGCAGCAATGAACAGTTGCTGAGATATTAGCATGTTAAGTAACAGGAAGTGATGTCAAAGTGGAATGCGAACATAGCATTACAACACAGACTGTAGAGAAGAATCTGATGTTTTAGATTATATTGAGTCACTATCAAAGAGAGATGAAGAAGTTCAGTGAGAAAAAGACCAGGAAGTTCCTTTTCTTAAAGAGTTCCCCTTTGATGTCACTTCCTGTTTCACTTTGGCTGAGTCAAGTTAAAATAAAATAGTTATGTGACAAAATGGGTAAAATATCAGATTGCTTAAACATAAAGGTGTTTCTTTGACTTTGTATTTTAAGAATATGTATGTCACAGGCACTTTAAGCAGATTGTAAAGAAGATGAGGGAAATAATCTGAGCTGAACACACTTCTATATTTATACCATTCTTTCTGTGACTTTAATATTAACTTTCAAAGTCTGTTAAATCAGATTTTTTTTCTGTTTTCTATACTGTATGAAGTGAATCCGAAGTGCTAAAGTTTCCCACATTAGCATTTTATTATGTATAGTCACGCTGCGACATACTGTCAGGAAAAAAAAAGATCAAATTGTTATATTTTCCCGTTTTTTACACTGCTCATCTGAAGACCCGTTACTGTTGCATTGTGGGGGTGCTCGGTTGAAAACATCTACTCCCACACCAGCTCCCTCCTCAGTCTGCCACCACCTTCCTCCTCTGCTCCTTCATCCTGCCAAATTAGCAAGGCTTTTAGGATCTCCAGAGACACGGCACCGCGCTGATTTACCGACTGTCACCCCCAACCACAAATCACTCCCTTCCAGTTAGCACTTATAACTCTTCTGTCTCCCCATCTCTGCTTTCATCACCCTGTTTCTCTACGTTTCTTACTTTGTGTTCTTCTGCGTCTCCAACTTTGTGCCTCCCGCTACTTTTCCTGCTCCCCTTCTTTTTTTTTCTCTCTTTTTGACTGATACATTGCTTTTGTCGCTTCCTCTTGTCGTTTCTCCTCACCTGTTTCATATCGCCTGATATCGGCGCCGTCTATTCAGGTTCCTCCTCCTCTCCTCCTAATGTCGCTCTCTTTGTGGCCTGCAGTACCTCCAGAGGCGACAGCAGGAGAACGCCCAGCGGCAGAGCAGAGGAGAGCCCCCGCTGCCTGAGGAGGACATCACCAAGTTGTTCAAGCCCCCCCAGGCTCCCCCGCGCATGGATACGCTGCTCATCGCAGGTACGCTCTGCGCACAGTCAGCTGCCACCAGACCTCCACTTTTTTCTTCTTCTCTCTACATTCCATCAGCCGCCTCTGCTCCCCTCACAGGAGCTCAGGTTCTGTTTAGCAATTATCTCTGCCATTATCTTGAAATTACATTAATTTAAAGTTTATTGACTCCGTCTGCCGTTCAGCCTCCTGTTTTCCCGCAGTTTGACGGCATTCAGCTCTCCGCCCCCTGACAACATTCTGATCCCTCCATTTACTCCGCTCACCACTAATTTGATGTTGTGCTGCTGTTTTCTTTCCCTCCTCCGCCTGTTTGTGTTTGTACAAATGTGCACATGTGTGTGTGTCTGTACATATGTTTCCGCGGGGGGTGTGTGTGTGGTATTGTATGGGGGCGTGTGAATGCATGCGGCTCTCCTCCAACAGGGCAAATTAACAACTACTGCCAGAACGTGAAGGAATTCACCTCGCAGAACCTCGGGAAGCTGTTCATGGCCGAAGCTCTCCAAGGCCACAACTAGAGCAGAAGATGAAGGAGTGAAGCCGTTTGAGGAAAAACCAGAGATGCAAATCTGTCAACTGCAGCAGCAACCTCCATCATTTGTCAAAAAAATGAAATTATTCAGTTTTTTCTTTTTAAATGCTTTGGATAAAAGTATGTTTGATGCTTTGATTTAAATAAAAATTCAGCGTCTCTAATTCTTCAGTCTCCTTGTTTGTTATCTCACCAACCATCCTCTGTTTATAATTGCAGTTGGGATGACTGCATGTGGTTCAGCACAGACTCGCATTATTCAGTTTCACAGTTGACTGATATTATTACAAAATGCTGCTTAAAACAGAGCTCACTTGTAACAGAAAATAATTATACTGTGAAATGACACATTCACCTTTTAATGCAGTGTTAAACATTTAGAAATCAGTTCAGATTCTTTTTGTGGGAACAAAACTGTAGGTGCTATTGAATTTAAATGTTTTATCTCAGTGGTGAAACAAAACAAAAAAATTTCAGATTTTTTTTTTTTTAATGTTCGTGTCCAAAAAGGTGGGTAAAATAATATTTTTTGTTTTGTTTGTATGTTATAGGCAGTTATTTTTTTTGCCACATCCCATAAAGGATCTGATATAATGATTTTTGAGAAAATAGTTTTAAAGGGAACAATCAGGATCTCCACTCAGGGCATTTTTAGAACACTAGTCAGGTGACTACGTCCGCTCAGCACCTGTATGAGTACAAACACTGGTAGTCGGCTCTACAGGTGTTTTAGCTGTGAAGATATTTGGAAAACCACATCAGATTCCACTGGGAGGACCACAAGTATGTGTAACAGTGACTCAGGATACAGCCATCATCCCCACATGGAAGGAGTTGTTTTTTTAAAACTTTTCCAAATTTATGATGCTAACGGCTGAATTCCAGAGATGGGACGAGCCGAGTTTGATTAGAAAATTTGCAACCATGGATTACATTAGCTCCAAACATTGTATTGAAGGTAAAAGACCAACAGAAGACCACCCTGATCCTATCCCTGCACTTTGTCACTAAACCAGAACAATATATATTATAATTGATAATAATTTTATATAACTTTTTACAAAAATATATTATTACACTTCTAACACAATATATTGTGAAGTCATTACACTGTAAGAAATAATATAAATAAGGGGTAGGATACAATTTTTATACTTCATTCTACCCCTTTTTGAACAGATAAAACTGTATGATTTTTAATTACTTATTTGTGCAACAATATCTTTAGTTTCTACTTTTGAGCCTGTGTGTATTTTTTTTCTTAAAGTGTTCTATAAGGCTATTTTAACCTGTTTGAAATCATAATTTTTTGCTACTTGCTTTAATGCTCCAGCATCCTTTTTGCTATAGCCTCGCATGCATTCTGCTGCGGTCAGTTTCACATACAGTGATATTATACTTGCACAAACTTTAAACGTGCACTATAGGCAACTACCAAACACAAAAAGAAGACACTGTTAAGCCAACTTTTCAACTAAGCTTAGATTTCCTGAAGTCAGATGTGACAGAATTCACTGATTGTCCTTTTATTTCATGTTCCGTCTACACTGACTTTCCATTGAATACATATTTGTTGTATGATCATCCAGGTCACTCGTGAGAGTGGATTATCTATGCAAAACATGTGCATGATGTAATGAGTGGAGATTGATATTTAAATAAATGTTTTCATTAATAAATAAAAACAGTAATTAAGCCACACAAATTACCCAGGGATTCCTGAAAGAATTAAATGAGTTTGAATCTTTTCACATCTTTACGCCCCACAGTTTGAGGACTGCAGCAAGTAAAAACAGCCAAAATGTGTCTCTTCATTAAAATTCATCATTAAATAAATGGAAAGCAAAACAAATTTGATCAGCAAAAATAATACTTGATACTAATTACCCCAACGGGAACACACGCATTACCTTTTTAGATGTTGCAATGTGCTTTCTTCCTCGGCTACCAATGAACTCGTTTCAGCAGATTAAACCACCTGCTTTCCACTGAGGTGTTCAAACATTGTCACTGTAAAAATTGCAGATGAATCTGATTTATTTGGAGACCGACATTTCGTAAAAGCAGTATTTGTGGTTTGGTAACAGACTATCAGGATGCAAATGTACTGAAAGTCCGCGTTTGCTGTAAGACATTTACAAACCTGGTGGATATCAATGATTTATTTGACTTTTGTAGATTCAACCAGATTGAAGAAATGAGAAAATACAAAATCTATTCTGTTTTTAATGCTCCATAAACCTCCTGTTTATTTAAATATATTACGTGTATTTGTTGATTTTAAAAGAGGGGTTTCACCCTCTCAGATTTAGATTTGTTTTCGACTTGAACAACTTTCTTTACTCTAAAGTACCTACGTCTTTCTGAAAGACAAGTTTATTTGTATTGTACATTTCAGCAACAAGACAATTCAAAGTACTTCTCATGCTGAAAACGTAAAAATGAAGTGACACAGAAAAGTTGGAACACAGATTGAAATTAATGACATTTATTTTAAAGAGGTTTTTAACCTTGATTTAAAAGAACTCTGGGTTTCGAGTGCTCTTTCTCTCTAAAAAATAATTAATCACAGCACTCAAAGTTTTATTGTAAAATAAATGTGTTAGAGTTTTTCTTACAGCAGCATTATAAAAGTTCAAGCATGAAAACAAAAAAATATATATGTATATAAAAAAAATCATCTTAAACCAAGACTTGATTTGCAGCTGGAGTCATCAAAGCTGCTTTCATCAGTCAAGTGTTCCCACAAAACCCTCTCAGCATCACCGTGTAAAATAAATACCTTCGACGTAAGCCGCTCTTATCCAGGAGCTCTGCAGCGAGGCACGTGTCTGAGACCTCCTCGACTCATAAACACGTCTCGTTTGTGGAGACGGTCCCTGGTGTCCGCCCCGCCGACAGGAGGCCTCGCGCCGTCGCGTGGTTTAATAAGAAAGAATCTGCCGGTGTGCAGTTCACGGGATAATAATTACCCCGCTGCACCAAATTGCTGCGTGCTCTGTTCTCTCTGAACCTGTAGTTAAACAGCGTCGTCCTAATTCAACGGATGGTGTTGTTTTACGTGTCACGGGCACCGCCAAGACGAGCAATAACTTGTCGAGCTCCCGCTTGTCGTCGGCGCAATGTCATTAACAATAATTACAAGTCAACCAACATGATAAACGCTTATTAGAACAGTGACACTCGAGCAGGAAATCATTTCTTCCCTCAAATCATGTTTCCCCTGACACGCTGGCATGATGGAAAATATTAACTTCCTACCGAAGACTCGCTATAGTCATTAATTAAGGTTTCTGCTACTTTGACAGGCACACCTGTTCTTGTGATTGATTTTTGTCCGATGATAAGATTTTCCTCCATAAAAGGATTTGCTTTACTTTAAGGTGTCCACCGGCTTTGCTTTATTTTAATATATAACTCTGGATCAGCACAAGGTGACATTGGCCCTGAGGACGGACTGGGACAGATCCTTCAGTGTGTGGAACATTGGACTATATAGAGTTCAGATCTTTTGAATTGGAGTTTTGTGAAAAGGTTATTAACAATTAATATCTTGCCTATAGCTCTTTGAATGGCCGCACTTTGAAGAATGCAGTTTAACTCTGTCGACTGAAGTTAACGGTTTGAGCGGAACCAAGACCCAAGTAGACTGATGCCTTCTTAAAACTATTCTAGATTATTAAGTGTCAGAGGTTTGTGCAAAGTGATGTTAATTTTGTACTAAATAATTTCTGCAGAATTATAATATTCCTGGATATAGTTTACAGTTTGCACCAAATGTGCTACAGCTTCCTGCTGGTGCTTGTTATTGAAATTTATTTATTTATTTATTTATTATTTATTATTATTATTATTAATTTATCTTGTAAACAGCAGTACAGGTGCATCTCCAAAAAATTATGTGAAAAATGTAAAAAGATTTGTCAGTCAGTTAAAGTGAAACCAATTTACACTTAAATGTTTCAGAACTTCATGTAAATTTAAATATTAAACAAAGAAAACAAAATGCAGGTCATAAATGAAGGTCTTTAGGGGAAAAGAAATCCAAACCTACAGGGCCCTGTGTGGTGAAGTAAATGCCCCCCTGTGGTTTGTCACAACTTTGGAAAGCCAAACCTGCCACACCTGTTCTCAATCAAGAAACCACTTAAAGTAAAGTAAACCAAAAGATCCTGAAAAGTTAGACATCGTCCTGAATTCCTAATAAACAAATAAGAAACAAAGTAAGTGAGATCTATCAGTCTGAAATCCATTTCTAAAGCTTTGAGACTCCAGTGAACCACAATGAGTTACTGGAACAGTGAACCTTCCCAGGAGTGGCCGACCAACCAGAATCATCCCAAGATTGCAGTGATGACTCATCTAAGAGGTCATAAACCCCCCACCCCCTACAGCAACATCCAAAGAACTGCAGGCTTCACTGTCTGTTCAATAATCCACCATAAGGAAGATTCTGGGTAAAAAAGGCCTGCATGGCAGAGTTCCAAAATGAAAACCACTACTGAGCAAAAAGAACATAAAGGCTTGTCTCAGTTGATGATCCCCCAAGACTTTTGGGAGAATACTCTGTGGACAGACGAGACAAAGTCGGAAGCTGTAAGTCACATTGCATCTGGAGTAGATTTTTTTAGAAATACAATATCATACCAACAGTAAAATGTGGTGGTAGTGTGATGGTCTGGGACAGTTTTGTAGCTTCAGGACCTGGAAGACTTGCTGTGTTGAATGGAACCATGAGTTCTGCTGTCTACCAAGAAAACCTGGAGGAGAATATAGGGGTGTAACGATACATTGTTCTATATCTTTATATGCCCATCTAACACAGTCATTGTGTTGGATGGGCATATGATATCACATTAAATTGATCACAGACTTGTGAATTGAATTGAATCAAAATCGTATCCTGACAGACTTTATGATATCGAGAAATATTGAATCGTCATCTAAACATATCAATGTAATATTGTATCGTGATAAAGCTGGTGATTTACACCCCTAGGAGAACATCCAGCCATCTGTTTGTGACCTCAAGCTGAGGCACACTTGGGTTCTGCAGCAGGACAATGATCCAAATCACAAGTTCACCTCTGAACGGCTTAAGAAAAAAACAAATTTAAGAATTTTTGGAGTGGCCTAATCAAAGACCTGACCTAAATCTGATTGAGATGCGGTGGTGGGACCTTTAAAAAGACGGTTCATGCTCAGAAACCCTCGAATGTGGCTGAATTACAACAATTCTGCAAAGAGGAGTGGGCCAAGATTCCTCCTCAGCACAAGACTCATTGCCAGTTATCAAAAACGCTTGATTGCAGTTGTTGCTGCTAAGAGTGGCCCAATCCAGTTCTTAGGTTTAGGTTTACTACTTCACACAGGGTCCCGTCGGGTTGGATATCTTTTCTGCGTAATAAAAACTCCATTTTGTGTTTACTTGTTGTCTTTGTCTCATATTGAAATTTGTTTGGTGATCTTAAACATTTTAGTCAAATATGTAAAAGGATAAGAAATCAAAGAGGGGAAACTTATCAGTAGAAAAATAAAAAATGACCTCTTAGTGCAAGGCAAAAAGTTGAAGGGAACAAAAGTGTACATCAACGAACATTTAACAAAAAAAAATGGCAACATTGCGAGAGAGGCAAGGTTCTTAAAAAAACAGAAACACATCACAGCAACCTGGACACGAA
>JAUBOC010000050.1:13419647-13435351 GCA_032275365.1 Anablepsoides cearensis | reverse complement strand
GTTGTATGACAGTTGTGCTTGGTAAGACTTGAAACGAGGAAAACATTTTCAGGCTAACAAGATTAATAATCAAACACTTTCTGCTTTTGCTTAGTATCATCTCAAAAGAAGATGAAAAAAGAATCGAAATTGGGAATCATGGAATCCAAATGAGGAACTGGAATCGTTCAAATTCAAATGATGCCCAACCCTAGTTAAAAATAACCCTGTGAGAAATTCATATAAGAGTTCTAATTATATAATTGAGTAAAAAATCAGTATGCTCATATAAATCATGTGAACTGTCTCTTAAAATAATCGGAATCGAGAATCGTTAGGAATCGGAATCGAAAAGAGGAATCAGAATCAGATTCGTTCAAATTCAAACAATGCCCAACCCTACTGACATCATCAGTTCATATTTTCCAATTGCAGCAACACTTTTTCAAGGTGTTGCAAAGAGTCCAAAATCTGGCAGGTGCAGTTTGGGAATTCTTAACACATGATGACAGTCATTCCTTAATTAACTGAATCTTCTATGACGTGGGTGCCCTCGTTTACCCATTTCTTTCTACACTGGGGCATTATGACATCTAGATATCCCACATGTCAGGAAAATGTGCAAGACATCCCCCCCATTTTATGTTAACACACATTGGGGCCCTTATCAAATTCTATCAAGTGCAGGTAATGCTGTTTAATTTATTAGGCATATTTTGTGTTTAATTGTCCCATTCTGTAGAGGTTAGACTCGGGAACGCAGGAAAAAAACATGAGGAAATCTAAGAATAAAATTGAATAAAGACATATAAAAACATATATGCTGTCATGGCAGCAACAAGAAAACAAAATCAAAAACCTGTGGAGACATGAAGGAGAATCAGAACAGGGCATAAAGCATACACAATGCCAGACTGAAGGGGAAGGACATCTGAGAGTTTTTATAGACTGAGGCTGATGAGCTGAGTGGAAACACCTGGTTAAATAATGACCAGGAAAATGTGAGTGAGAAGGTATAGGAGCTGAGCAGCAGAAACTTAAAGTGATGTTGGAAAAACACGAGGAGGCAACAAAGCAAACTTAAGACAAAGAAAGTACAGAGACTGGATGATCAATAAAAATAAACATGAAAATAAACCTAAAAATGGTGAAAAACAGCTCATAAGGCTGATGACCTTTACTTACTGGTATGACTGAATGTTGGATGCTCAGGCAGCTGCCTGATAACACCACTGTTGCATTTGTGAAACCACCATTTTATGTCCATGGGTACCTGTTTGTTTTATGTCTACTACTGGCAAAACAAATCCCTACCACTAGACTGCATGTGGACCAAATTAGACCGTTCATCATTGAAGCTTAACTTTTTTTTTCAGTAATTGTAGATTTCAAGATCTGTTGGTACTTTGTTGCATTTTAAATTGAATGCCTTGCATTCATTAGAAAAATGCAAATCATGTTCATACCTTTCATGCCAATTATAAACTGAAATCATCTCATACTGAGAAGGGATAGAGTTTGAGCCATTTTGGTGATCCTGTATAAATGATTTTGTGCACAATTTTGTGAAATTGGGAGATCTTGCAATATGTCATGTCATAGCACTCAAAGTGTCTGCAATCAATAGGTTTGAGATTCAGATTGAAAGCATGACTCAGAACAACAGGGTTAATAAACACCTGAGGAAAAACAACGAGGATCAGGTGAGAAAGGGCAGGTTAGGCACAGGAAGAGGCGGGACATACAGTAACAGAGCAGGAGATCATTTCTCCAAAGTCAGATTTATAAATCCTGGATATCAGCTGTAAGCTTGAACAAGCCTTTAACTTGTAAACAGCAGTAATATGTTCCTCTAACATCAAGCCACTCTTAAACAGGGCAGCTCATTCAAACCAGTTGTAAACTGCACGTTCACAGTTTGCTTACTAGATGGATCCCAGATTTCCTCATCAGGCATGTAAGTCTCACATTATGACATGTCAGGCTCTGAGACTATTACAGGCAAAGCTGAGGTTGAGTCTTATCTGATGAATAAAAAAAATATATTTACTCTGTATAAAACACACTAATTTCTGATCAGACACTGCAAAAACTAGCCTTCTGAAATAAGTTACAAATACTAGATTATACTCTTAATCTTTTCAAACTAATTAATAATATGTTTGACTACTTGAGTTGGGTTGACCTCAAAAATAAATCTGTTGTAGATGAAAAATCTTCTGAGACATTTTATTAAAATCTGTCCATTGGTTCATGATATATTTTGTAAATAGTCTGACAGGTGATGCCTGTATTATTGTCAGTATTTGCCAGATCTGCAAAGATGTGCAATTTGTTAGCACTCACATTATGTACTGGGGATCACTCACAGCTACCATCACACCAATTTCTAGGTCAATAATTGTAAAACATACTGAATAATAACAATTAGTTTTTTAAGTTAGATGGCTGTAACACACACACACACAGACACACACACACACACTGAGGCTTGCACATTCAAACACACACAAACATTAATGTCCACTTTCACATTTTGCCTGCTGGTAATAATTGAGAACATTTTCCTTGTTAATCTAGCTTGTGCTCTTTTCTTTTATTTTCAGCCACTTGCTGTAATACCCCTTTTGCTCTCTGACCCATTTCCTCTTATTTTTATTCTCAGCAACCTTCATCCATCCTTTTTCTGCCCTTCTTTTTGCCTGTTTGCCCTTGCTTGTCATTTTCGTCTACCCTTCATTTCACATCTGTTTTCTGTCTCACACCTTTATTTTTGCCATCATCTTCCAATCAGTTCTTCTAACTTGTGTTTTCTTTTTGTGTTATTTTACCCCTCCCCACCCATCTTGTACTATTTCAGACTTTTCTCAGAAGATAAAAGGTTTAGGAATATTTAATGTCAGGTGAGTGAACAAACTGTTTGAGCATGCATAAGACTGCAGCTTGACTGGAATGTAATAAAACGTACATAACTATGAGGTAAGACTGAGCAGTCCATATATTTATCTGTAAGTACTACGCCACACATCAAAATATATGCAGTTCATATTTTACCAAGCTCTCCATGGACTAAAAATGGATCAAAAATGGTTTTGACGCGTTTGATGTTACTTTTTATCTATATTTATTCAGGCTGAACAATTTACCATGACTCATAGCTCCGAGTGTTGCCCTGAGCGAGAGATGCTTACTGAGGATCTTGCCAGGCATGTCAGAGAAACTGTCAATGTAAATTCTACCTCCGTGGAACCTACTGCACAAGCCTAAAGGTGGGCTTTTGTTTAATTGAGAGCTCAACATGACGACACAAAACGGGCTCTTTGCAAAAAAAAAAGCGGAAAGGCTGTCTCTGTTTTAAATCCCACCGTGGTTTTTCTTTCATTTTTTTGATGTCATTTTCAATCCCTGGAGTGAAGGAAAGTGGAGAGGTAGATCACAGCTGCTCATATGAATTAAGAAAAAAAAACTTTTAGTGAACACTTGTTTTGACTCTTGAGCTCAAAGATTTTATTTGGAACATTTTAATGGCTCATAATTCAGATAATTTAAATAGTGGAATTTGGTGGGGAAACAACATCTTACCTGTTGTAGACTGCTTATTGAGAAACCTTAGATTGGAGAACAAGAGTTTAATTCTGACTGGACCAATCAGCATCTATAAACCAAAGCAAGAAAAGAGACAGAAACATTATAGATCCTTAAAAATCTATGAAAGGGCTTGCCTGTAAGGGTGGGGTTATTTTGATATTCTGGCTACCACTTTACCAAATATGTCTAAAAATGACTATGTTATGGTCAGTAATTCCTTTTAGCCATGGCAGCCTCCTTGAATTTTTGATTTGACTTCAGTTTGTGATGGGGATTGTTCTCCACCACCAAATTTCAGGCCAATGTGTCTTAAAATGGCCAAGATATTGCAGTTTCAAATTAGCTGCCATCTTGATTTTTAAATAAGCATTTAGTTTTTCTTTAAGGCTTGCTCTCAGCTACCAATATACCGTAAATTAGTAGCTGAGAGCAAGCCTTAAAGAAATTTCAAACTTTCTATACACTAAAACTAGCATTATAGCATCTTTTAAAATTAGCATTAGCAGTTAGCTTAAACTTGCGTTCAGAACGTGCTGGGTTAGCTCTCAGCTAATACCACACCAAATTTCAGCAAGTTATGTTTAAAAATGACTGAGTAGGGTCAGTTTTACATTTTAGCTATTGCCGCCATAGGATTTTTTTTATTGGGATTCAGTGTGTGAAGGGGATTGTTCCAAACTCACACCACACCAAATTTCTTGGCCAAGTTCTTACAGTTTCAAATTAGCCCTGGCAGCCATCTTGAATTATAATTTAGCATTTACAGTTTGTTGAAGCTCGTTCTCGACTACTACTATACCAGTTTTTACCTTTTGTATCTAAAATGATAGCTAAATTATAGATTTTAATAAAATCAGCATTAGCAGTTAGTTAAATTAACTCACACCTAAAAAAACAGCAAATGTCAGCCTATTATACTAAAAATGATGACATATAGTCAATTTTATATTTTATCCATGGCAGTCATCTTGGATTTTTGATTTGGCTTCAGCATGTGATGAGGAGTGTTTTCAGCTACCACCACACACAATTTCAACTCAATATGTCCTAAAATGGCAGAGTTAATGTCATCCTGTTAAAGTTTGAATATTTTCTGTCTTGTGAATTTTAGCATTACTTCTTACCCTAAATGTTTTCTTTGCAGTCTTGTTTTAATTATGTGTGTTTATCGTTACTTGACTGTTTTTTATTTTCTTGGTTTGTTTCATTTCTCAGGCTTCCATTCGTGTTTTCCTTGGTGAGACTTGTTTTCAGCTACATTCCCACCTGTCTGCAATCTGTAATTAGCTCAGCTGTTCCTTGTTCCAGTAATCATCCATCCCAGCGTCTTTAGTGTCCTCTGTTTCTTAGATCATTGTCAGCTCCAACTGTTCCCCAGCTCTGGTTTGTTCTGTGTTTTCTGGTTCCCTGTTGCTGCCACATTTTGTTTTTTCTTGGATTTCGTATGCTCCTGTGTCTGGTTTGTTTTTATTGCTTAGTGTGTTGCCTCGTCTGCTTTTTGTTTTGTCAGTAAAGTTTAGATTTTGCCTGAGCTCCTCTGCTCCAACATCCTCATTTTGGCCATGTGTCCTGTTTGTAAATTCATTTCTGTTGATTAATGCAAAGACATGTAATCTATTCTATGTTCTACTGGCATGTAATTGAACAACAAGGAACTGTGAAATGGGAAAAATAAAATGGCAGGTGTATTAAAAACTAGAATGGTTCCTGAAGAAACTAAGTAAGGGCTTGCATCTTTTACATTTTAGTTATGGTGGCCATCTTGGATTTTTGGTTTCTGAACGTGATGAAGATCATTCTTGGCTACCACCAGACAAGATTTCAGCCCAATATGTCATAAAATGGCCATTTTATTGTTGTTTCAAATTAGCTCTGGCTGCCATCTTGATTTCAAATTTAGTATTCATAATTTGTCCCCAAAGCTTCTTCTTGGCTACACACCAGTTTTATATTTCTAAAAATAGCTGAATTGTGGCCTTATCTAAAATTAGCACTAGCGGTTAGCTTAAACTTGTGATTAACATATTATCATAATGTGTTGTGTTAGCTCTCAGCTACGAACCCATCATATTTTGGCTTTGTACGTCTTTAAATTGAACTATGTGGGTGCCATGTTGGATTACACAAACTCCCCCTATCTTTCTCAGGAAGAAGTTGTTCGCTGAGAAGAACTTTAGAAGTTGTCAGACCTCTCCATTCTAAAGGATCATTCAGAAGATGTCCCGTACTGTTACTGACACGTGTTCTGACCCCCTCAGCCCACTCAGAGTGTGTGTGGGAGAGAAACACCCATGTCTGTCAATCCTCTAAACCTCCGTGCAAGGTAGTGACAGAAAAGTAAAGCCGACTCCTGAGAAGGTGGACCGGCGTAGTTCTGACACCTTTGGAAATTAACCAGCCACTGCTTTCTTAAATCAAACACAAGATTTCGTTGCAGATTTACCTGCAGAGGAGGAAATAAACTTTATTGGAACAAAAACCGGCTAAAATTATCCAACATGTCGACATAAGACGTAAGAATCAGATTATTTTGAAACTTGAACCTTTAAAAGACACAAGGGATCGTTTTTTGTTCTCGGCAGTAAAACAAAAGACAAAAGTCCTGCAGCAGCTTGAGTGACAGCAGCACGTCAGAGCAGCCATGTTTTTGTCCATGCCCCTTTTAATCCTGAAACCATTATCTGAAGCCACGTTTGAGCGTGGTAAGAGAACGTCTCTGTGACTTCTGAGATGCCAGGGGTAGCATCAACATAGAACAGGCTGTTTGCCTATTTAGCAGTACTGTCTTCAGAGAGTGCCTCAAGTCACATGACCTAGAATGACTTTTTTTCAGTTGAGCTGAGCTCAGTGTATTTACATCTCCATTATAAGTTGAAATGCTGCTAAAAGTAATAGCACACATCACTGAGCTGGCTGTTTGATATATTTGTAGGGGTGCATGTTGCTGTTTAGGCCACATTAATGTACAACTATAAAAAGATAAAGATCCTTTTTAAGGTGGGTAATAATATGTGCCACAATTACAAATGAATGGAGGCAAAGGATCTCTCCCTCCATTCATAATGGCAGGCCCAAATTATTGAAGCCAATGTTACTGACAGTAACACTGAAAATAAAGCTAAAAAGTATTTTTTTTAACAATTATTTGTATCATGTTATCTGATATTTTTCTTTTCATCAGCGCTCAGGCTTCTGCAGGATGCTGCAAACTGTGGTTAGCTGAAGTAACTCGCTTTCTGCAACACAAAAATTATTTCCCGACATTTGTTTTTACTGTACCTCTGTGGTGTCTGTCACATTTATCCTCCGTCTTTTCTTCTTTCCTTAGTCGTAGACATTAGTCGTGCATTTTGGGCTCACTTCACGTGAGCAGAGGGGGGCACGTGGGGGCATGGGCAGTCGTGGTGGAGGAGGGTTGTACTAAGCAAAGAATATTAGGCTAAATCATGTTGCAGGAAAAGGGTCCCTTGTGAATCAGTTCACTGGCTGGTGCAGTGTAATGTTCCAGAGGTGTTCAGGCTATTTTAAACCAGTATGCTGGTATTCAGAAAATTCATGTCATACCAAAAAAAAAAAAAAAACTAAATATGTTGTTTTTTTTTTTTGGTATGCCACCCAGCTCTAATAAAACCATACCAATAAAAACTCTGCAGAAAACTCAAAGACTGCCATTACTGTCACTGCACAACCCACCCTTCTAATGCCAACATTTCCTGTAGGGGTCTGGTCCATAAATCGACCAGTATTTCCTGGTTTAAGTAGAATTTAGTTTTAAACAGTTGTCATCATGCTGTTCACATTTTGACATTATAAGACTGAGACAACATCTAACAAATGATCAACAGAACCTCACTTCTATTAGTTTTTGTGAAAACTGTTGATATTCACAACGCTGAAGTGCCCACGCCTGCACCGGAATTGCTACAGTTATCACAGTCATTTGAACTTGTAACAAAACAAACAAACAAAAAAATAATTTCACTTTAGTTGGTATGATTTTTTTTTAGATCTTTTGATTTTTGTACAGCTAAGATTATCCTGTAGCTCACAGATGGTTCAGTTATCTACATATTTGCTCTTCACATTAGTCCAGAAGCGCATTTCAAAGATTTGAATGATCCATTTAACCCTTTGGCTTTTTATTATTATTGTCTATTCTTCTTTTACTTTTTGTTTATTTTGGCCTAAAAGAAATGGAGCAGCATAACTAGAATTAGTGCGTTTGAGAGAGTGAGGACACATTCAAACAGATTCAACAGAGGAAGTTGAGCCAGCTAATCCGACCCCACTGCTTACTCTATTAACGCCCCACCAGCTGCACTTTACTCCAGCAGTCTAAAAAATAAATAAATAAAAACAAACACACACAAAACACAACTCAGGCGTGAAGACTTCCTCTTGGATGCCACAGCATATACCCGTCGAAGCACGTGTTCATGAAAACAGACACACACCGTGGGGCATGAGTGTGGGATGCACACAAATACTCTGACGCTTTTAGTCACACTTGCAGCGCATTCATGCGTGTACCATACAACATGTGCAGTACTAATGCACACAGAGACATCTGCAGGGCATGCTAAGCCCCCCCCCCCTGCCCCCTCGGGGGAAAACGTTTTGGTTTGTGTGTGTAACACGGAAAGTTTCCCAGGCGTCAGAACTCTGCTAATAAGAACATACTGCCCAGACTCACAAGTGTGACCTTCCGAGACCCCAAGGGGAAAATCAGAGGAGGTGCTGTAACTGTAACAGTTTGACTTGCTGTTCAGTGAGTTGTCGGATCATCCGGCTAGTTGGCTGACTGGTTCTGCTGGTCTTGATCCAGAGGTCAGTGGCTAAAGGTGCATTAAGCAGATGATTTCCCCTTCAGAATGAGTCAAACCAAACAATTGTTTTACACAAAACCCTGTTTATATTCACAGAATACCTAACAATGTTTAAACATGTTTATTTATGGTGAACTTTTATGTACAACTGCAAATCTAATAGTGTTTTAATGTGTAAAATGTAAATAAAAATAGAATGCAGTACTTTGCAAGTCTCATAAATCCATATTTTAATCACATCAGAACATACACTGCAAACATTGTTCATCTAACCAAGTCTTACAATCTTATATCCAGTCCAAAAACATATATAATTTTTTTATCTTGAATTTCTTTTTTATTTGATATACTAAGCAGGGGTAGAATGTGATAGATTATTAATATTATTAGCCTGGACATTTTTTTCTTTATTTTAAGAAATCTTACCAAGTTCAATGCATGAGATAGTTTTACTTAATTTGAGAAGATTCAGACTATAATCTAGTATTTTTAACTTATTTTCAGATGGCTCATTTTGTAGTAGTAAACATGTCAGATCTTTTAATAAAGACATTAGGGTACTGAGGTCATTTTGAACTTGATTGAACACGGTGGTGCAGTGGTTAGAGCTATCACCTCACAGCAAGAAAGTCACAAGATCGCCTCCTGTCTGAATGGAGTTAGCATGTTCCTTCTGTGCATGTGTGGGTTTTTTCTGAGTATTCCGATTTCCTCCCACTCACTATGTTATGGAGCAATATGGTCAAACCCAAACATGCAGGTAGACACAAGGACTAGTGTGCAAAACTAAAACTGATTTAAAAAATAATGAAAGAAAAAGCTGACATGGTGGCAGCAAACGTACAAAAATAATGACAATGAAAATTTGAAGACATGGTCAGGACTGGAGGCATGAAACAACAGGCAATGATCCACTGGGACAATAGAGACAAGGGACTGGTTGAATACAACAGAGGATGAGTGGGAAGTGGAAGAAGCTGGGTGTTTACGTACTATAGACAGGTGTGAGTGGCTGGCTGACAAAAACAAAAAAAAAAACACCAAAACAATAAAACAGACTGAGAAAATATTACATGAATAAAACCATAAAACACTAACCGATGACCATGCCAGAATGAATACATGCATGTTAGGTTAATTGGTCATTCTAAATCATTTCTAGATTGGGTGAGAGTGAACGGTAGTTTGTTTATTTGTCCTTATGAGTTTTGTACCAGCCTCTCACACAGTGACTGCTGGAGTTAGGCCCTGTGACCTGGAAAGAAAAAGCATGTAAAAAAATGGATAGATTGCAGAAATGCTTGTTAAAAAAGTTGGGTCATGGCCATGTTTACCACTGTGAAGCACCAACTCTTTGTAATGTCTTGGACCTGAGACCATGTTGCTGGAGATTTTGTCCTATTCCAGTTGTAGATGTTCAATAATCCTGTTTTTAAATTATTATTATTTTAAGGGAGCAGATTTCTGGCTGATTACTGATCTTGAAAAAGTCCGAACTGCTGATTCTGATTTAGTCTGATATCGATTTTGAAAATAACTGACACTGTCAAGTATTGTAAGTATTACAACACACCTTTTAATGTTCCAATTTTATTTTATTGAAAAACACGGAACAATTAAATTAATACTAATTAGTTTAAACTGGACGTCTCACAGCAGAGCAAAAAGGGACAGTGGCTGATTTTCAGACCGTTGTGGAGGTAGATGAGAAGCCAGTCTTTCCCACTGATCTCATCTAAGTATTGGTCAATTTGCCTGAAGTAAATGAAATTGGTGCCAATAAATTTGCCAGCCAATGGGAGCTCATGTTGGTCTAAAATTTGTACAATGTCTATGTCTATTATAACCACTACTGAATCAGTGAGGCAGACATTTGAACTATTCAGTAATAAAAAAAACCCAGGATGGTCCCTCTCTTCTTTAGTACAGAGGACGTGGCTTATGCAGTTTTCAAAAACAATTTCAAATGTAGTTTTGTCTGACCACAGAACAGCTTTCCACTCTGCTTCAGTCCATTTTTTAATTAGATTTGGTCCAGAGAAGACGGCAGCATTTCTGGATGGCTTTCACATATGGCTTCTTATTTGCATGATAAAGCTTTAAGCAGCATTTGTGGAGGACACAGTGAAATGTGTTTACAAGACCGTGATTTGTGGAAGTGTTCCTGAGCCCATGCAGTGATGTCACAACATAATCAGACCTGTTTTTGATGCAGTGCCGCCTGAGGGCCCAGAGATCACTGGCATCAAATATTAACTCTTAGCCTTGTCCTTCCAGCTCAGGGCTCTCCAAATTCTTGATTTTTTTGATAGCGTGTGTGTGAACTGCAGATGATGGGCTAATCAAAGTATTGCCACATTTCTTTGTTCACTATTTTAAAACTCATTATTTTGCATACTGTTGAACCTCTGCCCACATTACTGATTTTAATGCTCAGTTCTAAATATTTTTGCCCACATCTTTTTTTTTGTTTGTGTGTGTTTTATAAATTATATATTAAATGTGACCTCTAGAGTCTCTAGTGTAAACAATCCAAAGTGAGCTGCTTGTGCAGAAGATGATGTGACATCACGTGCAACATACCGTGTTTACAGAAATAAAGATACAAATATTATCACGTGTGGATGAATCCTGATATTGTGCAATAGGAGTCAACAAAATTATTCTCTACCATGCTTGTTTTGTCTAACATTTGAATGTGCTGCTGTTTTTGATCTCCTCAGATGCAGAAAGTACTAAAAATAGAAACAAACTCACATATTGATCTCATTTTGCTGGTATTTATACAATCCAACACCAATGTTAGTATCAGATGTTGGTGTAGATTCTCAAACATCTAAGATATGGCATATCAATAAAATAAAAACATGAAACAACTGGACTTCTGTTCTTTAGTTGAAGACTAGTGGAGTTCCAAACATTTAAGCTGCATGACTACCAATATCAATATGTGGTTCAATCCTTCAAGTTTGTCAGTTTCATGTTTAGGAAGGGGATATATAAGTTGAAAAAAATAATAAATTTTGCAACAGTCTATATCATGCTGCATATTTAATTTGATACAGTCAGAGGGGCTGTAGGCCTGTAAGAACCACCATTTTCTAAATAGAAAGTGTTTTTAAAGTCATTGTGTAATGTTTAAGTTCTAACTCAGTAAGTACTTGGTATTGGCCAGTACCTAAACTGAAGTACTCGTACTCAGTTTGAGAAAAACTGGTATCGGGACACCCCTAATCCTCATACTCCTACTTCAGTGATACTTCTGTTAATGTTTGTTACAAAATTTTGTAAAAATTTTATAGTGTTAATAACTTAGCTTGAAAACTCAAAAAAGTGAGAGAGAGAGAGAGAAAGAGACAGAGACAAAAAAAGACGTACCTTACTTATACTGTATATTTGGTTTCTGCAATATTACAGACTACTGGTTAAGTTGCATGAAAAAATCTGCAAAAGACTGAGTCTCCAAACTATGAACTTTGTATGGTTTCACTATAATTGCTTATGGGGGGGGGGATCTGATTTGGGCCACTTTTGCCTGCAGTGTGAATGCAGCCAAACATGCTCTTTTAGTTCCCAATCTCTTGCTGACCTGTTGACAACAATCCCAATTCACTGCAAAATACTCCTACAGCCATTTTTTGTATCAGTAATTTTACAGCTTTGTATTGATCCTGTCCCAACTCCTTTTGAGATGTGCTTCCTCTCTAACTTACCTGTTTTCTCTAAACAAATGCAGTTTCTTAGATTCAACATTTGATATGTTTACATTCCATTCTGCCATCTTTTTATTTGTTTTACATTTTACATAACAGCCCCGTTTTCTCTCCAGAATTGGGCGGTTGGACATAAGTTTAATTTGGCACGTATGAAGAATCGATAGAGACGAGCACTCACACACAGTGAGGAGACTGTGTCCCGTTACTCATCAGGCTTCAAGTGAGAGCTGGCAGGAGGCATCGATATGGCCAGAGCCCGCTCTCCTGGGCCCACCTGTCGATTACACCGGCGAAGACAAGCTGCCTGGTGCCTCAATCCATCCTCCGCAGCTTCCTCCGGGCCTGTAGACACCTGAAGAATTCTGATACCAGCAGGGAATAAGGGACTTCCCACTCCACGCCGCCAGATACGCAGCAGTTTGCCTCTGCTGCAGGAAGACACGGTGATAAACAGGTCTACAGAGGGATGGAGCGGGGATCCAGATGTATTGCTCAAGACTCACTTTGTATGGACTGAATGAAGGAGATTATAATCAAGCTGCTCACAGAAACATGTATAATTCAATTTACACAAAGCCCAACAGTAGATTTTATTGACTAGGCTAAAGAGTTTCTAACACAATAAGAGTTGCACCTGCGTCAAAAGAATTCAACTAAAAAAACACCAATAAATCTTTAAGAATAGCAGGTATAAATGTTTTTATCGCTTATTTGTTTCTCAGAGGTACGTTTTGATTTTTAATTTTTAAGGACAACAATTGCCAAATAACCAGAAGCATTTAAAGCGTTTCTTGTTCCGAGGAACAAAAATAATTTGTTTAATTGTTTTTTCCATCGACCGCTCTCATCTGCGGGGGTCACCTCAGCGAGCAAAATATGCAAAAAATTTGACAAGTTTTGGATTTCTGATACAACGTGGGCTCGAACCTGCAGCCTCATAAATAGGAACAGGAAGATTAGTGGGAGGTTTACTCTATCAGGTAAACTTGATAAACAAAAGCAAACTGGAGAAATTTGGAGTACTATTTATTTATTTATTTATTTATTTAGCCATAAAACAGTTGTCGGTGCATCAACCGTTCTGATTCATTTAAGGCAGTGTTTCTCAACCCTGGTCCTCAGGGACCCCTGCCCTGCATGTTTTAGTTGTTACCCTGCTCTGCAGTAGGTCTTTAAGTTCTGCAGAAGCCTGCCAATCACTCGTTAATTTAAATCAGCTTTGTCAAAGCAGGGAAACACCTAAAACATGCAGGGCAGGGGTCCCTGAGGACCAGGGTTGAGAAACACTGATTTAAGGAATGCCTTCTGTGTCAGTATTTTAAAACTAAAGTCATCTTATAAGAATTGAGATGTAGCTGATTTGGTCAAATCTTGTAAATAACTTGATGCACAATCTCGAGTGACATGTGAGCTCTCTTGAGATTTGTTTGTTGTTTGTTAATATGTGTTGGAAATTACTCTCAGCTACTACTACACCATATCGAAAACTTCTTGGCCCAAGTCATATTTATAAGCTTGTCATTAATCTCCAAATGTGTTGATTTTTTGGTTAAGTTTTTTTGTTTCCTGAAATTAACAACAAAATGACTTAGACCATTGTTCTAGGTGAAAATATTTTACCTCAATATCTGTAAAACTGATTGAGTTGTAGATGTTTTTATGTTTTGAAAATTGTTGATCAGGTTCAACTGGGTTGACTCAAATGTCTACATCCAGTGATTACTTTCCAAATGTTGCAATAAATATCATTAATATTGGTTTTATCAAATATTATGCTAATAGACAGTGTTGCTACCAACAGGTAATGATACCAATTAGCTAAGTATTTGTAAAAAAAAAATTGAATTACAGACATTTTTGTGTTTTCCAATGGCGGCCATCTTCAGCAGAATTGACAATAAAAGGTAATCAGATGTGCATCCAATAATTACATTCTACAAGTTTATTTAAAATTAGTGCAGTGACTCGTGGGAATTTTCTCAAACACATACATTAAGTCACACTCTAATGCTTTAGAAAACCTATGCTGACTTGTGAACATTTTGTCAAGAAGAATTGCTCATTTAAGTTATACATTTACGTCCAAATTAGGGTTTTAATACATTTTTTTTATATTCCATCTCCAGGGGACTTTTTCAGAGTGGGATGAAATTTTCCTAAATTGGCCAAGTTTGTCTATAAAATGTTAATGTGTGACAGGACCTTTACTTTAAGCTGCCTTTATAAAGGATTCATTAGTGTGGTTTAGATAAATAATTTATATTGCCTTAATAAACCTTTATAAAACACTGGTTAAACAAGAACCCAAGCTCAATCTGTACTGAGTGTATATATTGTTATTTGGTTGGCAATGTACTATTACAAGATAAACTTTGTATAAATGCTTATAGAGCTGCAGATAAAATGTTTAACATCTGAATTCTGAAGAAAGCAGATTAAAAAAGGGAATTAGGATCAATTTTATACAATTACAACAGCATTTTTTATGAATTATTAACTATTCATCTGTCAGTTATGAAGGCACTCTTCTGATGACGTATATGGTAATTTAAAAACAAAAAAATAAAAAAGTAAAATAAAATAAAAACGTTCTTCCTTCAGCAGAGCAACACTGTGATCTGTGTCTATTTCAGCACCATGGACAGCTCTAAGGACGCTTCTCTTCAAAAACCCATTTATTAGCTCCTCCACCCCCGCGCTTTAATGCTGACTTAACGCTAATAAATCTTGCTAATAGAGCACAAAATATTGATTCCTATGAAGGTCATCTCGACCGCAATTAATATTTGCGCAATATTCAAAAGCTGATCTGAGCCTGACCCTGGTGTGGGCAGCTGCAGGGGCTCGTGGACAGATGCGACATGTGGAGGAAGCTGAAGGAGTGACGCTCTCATGTGAGCAATCACGAGCCCCCCTTCCCCTCCCTCCCCTCTCTAAGTGCCCCCACCGCCTTTTTTTTGTCGCTCCGCAGGTTTCAAAGTAAAGGTCGACGACTCTTCCGAAGCTAGATGGCAGAAGAGCCACACTGCAGCCGCGCTGCGCCCTCCGCCCGCTCTCTGTGCGCGCACACTGCGCTCCCTGTGCGCACACTCTGCGCTCTCCCTCTCTCTCCCTCTCTCTGCGCCGTCATCGCCTCCCATCTTTTGCATTGCAAATCTCCCCAGCCCCATCACTCCCAATAAGGGCTGCGCTCCATCTCTAAAATGAAAATCAGAGTTCTGGTGGGATTAGGCGACGGAGGGGGTGAGGGGGCGTGGGGGGTGCCATTTCTGTGAGAGTGTCACCCCCCTTATCCTCTTCCTCTTCACCTTACCTCCCCGTCTTTGCTCTCCTTGTGACACGTGAAGCACATGGAATGAATTAGCAGTTTTCATTTCTTTCCCAGAATTTACCCCCCCCCCCCCCCGCACACACACACACACACAACTCCTTCTCGTCCTCACCCGCACCTCACTGTTCCCACTTTATGATTTGTTACACACACACACACCGACACACACCAGTCAACTACTTACACAGGACTCTCTCTCTCTCTCTCTCTCTCTCTCTCTCTCTCTCTCTCTCTCTCTCTCTCTCTCTCTCTCTCTCTCTCTCT
>JAUBOC010000050.1:13388913-13399580 GCA_032275365.1 Anablepsoides cearensis | reverse complement strand
AACACACACTGTAGGACCAAACCTGGTATATCCATGATTTTTGATCCTCACATGTGGGCTCTCTCAGTGTTTGAAAACCGGCCGACTGTTTTAAAATCTTGTAGTGTGGTGCAGCCGAGCTGTGAATTTTTTGTATCGTTGCACCCCTACAATTTATATATTCATATAGCTCCTCCTTTTTACACTAACAGTATGACACACAAAACAAAACTACTTTTACCCAACTCAAGCATACATGAGGTCCATGACTGAAATACAGTGGAGATTTTATTCAACAAAAATTGTATAAGTTACAAAAATAATACAAATCTTTTATTTACTTTACTCTAGCTGTGCACTTTTTAATGCCACATGCAGTTACTTGCTAATCAACTGGAGTGGCACCTGGGGTGGCCACTTAGGTTTCAGGGATGAAAAGTGCCAACCTGGCAACCCCTCTGGCTCTGCCCCTGCCATAAACCCTCAAATTAAAATATCTAAAATATCCCCTCCAGCAACCGTTTTAATTAACATAAAAAAAGACATCAAGGCATTTTTTGTCCTATGCTGGTCATAAAATTACAAAAAAATGAACAATGAGTTTAACATAGAATAACAGAATAACTCTAGAGTTCAATGACCCAAACCTCTGTGCTGCAGAAAGAATAAGGATAAACCTCAACTGTTTTCAAGGAAAGGTGTAATAAAGCTTGAAACAACTTCCAACAACTCAGAGCTTATAATGAACAGTCTCACCCATCCTCAGTATAACTCATTACACATGCACACATCATCTTGTTGCAGTGAGTACATTTGTATGTATGTGGAGAATAATAATGTGTCTTAGGTTCAAAGGATCTACCAAATGACTTTGATATTGGTGAAGTAGCATCTGCTTTTTTTTCATGACTGGAAAGCTTTTAAAAAGACCCTGTTATATATAAAAATAAATTTTCCATCTATGAAAACATACTTTTTTGGCTGTGTGACATTGCAGCCAACTTAAAAACTCAGAAAATAATCAATCATGACGGTTTCTATTTATTTCTGATTTAATGAGTGTTTCAGATATGAATGTTGCTTTTTGATTTTAGGGGGAAAAAAGTCCAGTTTCCACCCAACCTTATCTTGAAATGTGTTGAATTTTGCTCTGCTAAAATAAAAACGGTCAAACATCTCATGAATCAGTTGAAAGAAAACAAAACCTAAAGTAATCATTGGATGTATGCACAACATATCCAACGCAATACAAGATGGTCACCACAACGTACTGACCTTAGCAAAGACAAAAAGTATTGAGTTTAGCTGTAGCTCAGGCCAACTCTCATTTTATATATTCAGAGAGATAACGTGTTGCTAACTTTGGCATTTCCTGTTGTAGTCACCCCTGTCTGTGTGAAGTTTAAACTCAATTAAAAATAAGTTTTAATATCTGCTAGAAGGGGTTCTGGAAATGATACGAGCAAATTAACTTTTGAGTCAACTTAATTCAAGTTGGCTGCCTCATGTAGCCAACCATCTCAAACTATACTCCAAGTTATAACAGTCCACACACTATTTTCAAGATCTACATTACATTACACTACATTATTTTTAATATAACATCAATTAAGTCTGAAACTCTGGCATGAATGCCTTTATGAAAAAACAAAAACCTCAATGTTTTATTTGAAGAATTTATTGAATATCACACATAAAATTCCAGTTTAACCTTCTTGATTGCTAGATATTATCCTAACTGGATGATGGGAAAATAGGACCAAAAATTGTTTTTTATTCTCAAAAAACACTGTTAAGAAAAATGACTGCAAACAAATCTATGAAAATAAAATGTCTTAACACAAGCCTTTACAAAAGAAAGAAACAGAATAATTAATCTACAGATAAATCCAAGGTTAACCAGGAAAACATAGTGAGTGAAATTGGTTTATTTCCTGCACAGTTGACTGTTAGGTTACTGGTACAGTGTTTTAAAAATCTGGGCCAGATCAAGTCTTGTCATGACTGTGCATAAAAACTCATCCTTCCCAACACTCCAAGGTCAAATTTCAGACAACGGAACATACTAAATAAGCAATTTGAGAATAAAATTTCCAACATTATGCTGATCACTAGTCTGCATTCAGTTTTCTGCTTGTTTGAACTGTCAGGCAAAAAACTGAGGGCTCTCTTTAAGGGTTAGGGTAATTTGTGTCTATACAACCGTCTCTACAAACACATGCGAGGCAGAAAAGACGAGAGGAGTAGAGTCAAGTGTCTCACTGTGACCTCAAAAATCACCTGAAAAGAACATTGTGCAAAAGAGATGCTGTGTAAGTGCACTTTGTTACTGTAATCCTGGATAATAATTGTCTAAAACGTTTCCCGGAGATTTCATTAAGGCCTCAGAAATACTTAATATACCCTCTTTTTAGTGAACACCAGATTACCTGTGTCTTCACATTGACTCAGCAGCGTAAACAAAAGCTAAAAATACACAAAAAACATCTCTGCACAAGAGATGGGCCTGTACTTCAATGAAAGAGTGCATTTCATGCAGAGTTTTGGACACGCTGCTATTAAAAAACTCAAAGAAATAAACCCAGTAATGCATCTCTAAAATCTCCTGTTCGCAGTTAAAACGATGCTTTGAGGACAGTTTGCAATTTCCTTTCATTAATCCCAGAGGTTTACAATAGCCCGTGCTAAAGCGGGTGTAACAATATTTCTTTAATTGGCAGCAAATTGAAATCTATTAACAAGGGCACAAAAAGTAATTTCAGTGATTTCTTTATTGCAGTGATTGCTGTAAGACAAAGAATTTTGCTAGATTAAATAAAATGTATGGTCTTGTGCAGACTGCTATATATATTACCAGGGATAGTCAGCTGACAGTAGCTCCAAGCTTTGATTGTGAAACTCCAAGTTAAAATCTTCTTCCTTTATTACACTTCCCTTAACTTAGAGGTTTTAATGATGACAATATTGCTCAAACCATAAAGTATTTATGTGGACGTCCATGATGGAATAATGTAACAAAGAACCTGCTGAATAATATAAAATTCAGTGATTCAGGATCTGATGTGTCACTGGTGGCCAAGGGGATTCCTGCTTTTTTAAGTGAAAGACACGAAACAGTGGTTTTATAAAATCTTAATTTTTTTTTTTTTTTTTTTTTTTTACAATTTTTGGCAAGTTTTATCCACACCACATGATGTACTGTAACTAAAAATCCAAGCACACAACTCTCATTTAAGTGGCACATTTTGATGAAACTGAAGATTAAAATGGAAACAGAGGAATAAACAAAGCTTGCAGCACATGTATGTACAAATTGCGTTTAAGTTCAACACTGACAGAGAACACAAGATGTAGGTTTTGCTTTTGCAGCTGCAAAGCTAAGAAACATGTCAAAAAATCAAACAAGCCAAAACTAAACTAAAGCTGCAAAGTAATCATTCTGTGGGTAAAACTCCAGTGTTTGTGTGTTTTCTGAGGGTACAGACCGCCCACACAGCGGCAAGCTGCACTTTGTGCGCCTTATCTACACAAATGGGTTTGGAAGCAGTGGGTGCAGAGCTTTTTGAATCTATTTTCACAACAAAAGATTGATATCTTTCAGTTTTGGAATTTAACAAAGTTTTTGTTTGACATACATAGACTGCTGAACACACTGTATCCCCCATTGGATGACTAAGACAGAACACCGGGGGCCTGAGCTACCGATTGTTTAAATGTATAAAAACGTGCAGCAGAAGCTGATCCACTATCAGTGTGCACTGAAGATTGTGTCTAACAAATAACATAGCAGACGCAATCAATTTAATGTGATTACCAATCCTGAAAATGATTGTTCCGCCAAGACCTCCAACTTCATGGCTTCAAACTTCTTTTTTCTTTTTTGACCACTCTTCTCTTGCAAACACTCCACAGTAACAGCCAAAGGCACATGCAAAATCCTCTTTTCAGCCAGGCAGTTTGCACCACTTTTGCACCTAGTAAAGTCACCAGTTGACAAATCCTTCTTTGCTGTATGACCTGCTAGCTCAGAGGCTCCACATTAAGGCCACCATATACTCCATTCCCACTGCTGAAATCAGATCATTTTTGCAGTTTCATGACAAAAATGGCATTATTTGTTTGTAGCTTCATATCTTCTACCCGTTCTTCTCACAGTGCGCCAGGAGAACTTTTCTCTCTCCTCAGCTTAAGAAATTATTGTGTGATTGGTCAGAAGTATGTGGGTGTTTGTTTATGCTGAAAGAGCTTGGACGCTGAATTTTGCTTCAAGGTAGATTTTGGAGTGTAAAGTTCAGCAGGAAGACGTGCACGACAGTGGGAGGGGTTTTCCAGGAGCTCGGCGCTGTGTGTCTCAGAAGCTATGAAAGGTGTGTACGAAAACAAATGTTGAAGAACCACATGACCATTAGGGGTGTAAATCACCAGCTTTATCACGATACGACATTACATCGATACGTTTGGATGACGATTCGATATTTCTCGATATCACAAAGTCTGTCACAATACAATTTCGATTCAATTCACATGTCTGCGATCGATATAGTTCAATATCATCTGCCCATTTAACACAAGGATTGTATTAGATGGGCAAATGTTATCGATTCACATCAAGAATATGACATCGATATGGATCGATATGTTAATTTTACCTTGATATAACTGAATCATGAACCATTCAAATCGATATATCCATATAGATTGATGTATTGTTACACCCCTAATGGCCATGTGTCGACTGTTCGACATCAGATCAAATATGAAAGGCCCTTTAACACTGCTTTGCTGCGGTCTGACCTCTGCAGCCGATATGCAACTATTATAATCAAAGAGAGATTTACATTGGCTCTGCATGGCGATGTAGGGCAGTGGTGCAGGGCGGCAGTGAGCGGACGGCAATCCACCCACTTTAAATTCAATCCTGTTTTTGCGAGACACCGGAGCTGCGCTGGAGTCAATCTACAAAGAGCACATTGCACCAACAGGAAAGAATGAGTACAACATCCGTATTTTCAAAATAATTCACCAAAGGCGGACTAATTTTGTTGAAATCCCAGCTATATTAATAAATATATGAATATATGTGTAGACAAATGCAGTTACAATGTATTGTTCTGATTGGAAGGCACATGGCAACATGTAGTGTGCAAACTACGTGTGCACACGTGAACTTTTTTTTTTAATTAGAAGTTTCAAAAAGACAGCAGCGATGAAGTTTCAAGTGTGATGGAAGTTTGTCTTCTACAGAATTAATTAATCTCGCATTTGCTGCACTTCTCGGACCTTCTCTGTGCTTCGAACAGGAGTGTACCTGAGCCGAGCGGACACAGCGTAAATTGGTTGTGCAAAGGAACGGATGTGAACTGCGCACCTCAGTGGAGCGGAGCAGAAATGCATCTAGTGTAAATTAGAGGTTTGTTTGCTTTTCTGTTTCTGGTAGGAGGTTGCCCAATCCTCTCCTCATTTTTGTATAGTACCAAACCTTCATAATGAAGTACATGATTATGGGTCTGTAGCGGCTTCAGATGTTGTGTTTAAAAAAAAAGCAGTTGTGATTTTACTGTTCAGACTTAATTTTTTATTCAATTATTTTTTGGCACTGTGCTGTTTAGTGAGTAAGTGTTTGTGTAACCGAGGGCGGTCAGTTTGTGCGAAACCTCCCTGCTCAGCTTTATCTCCTTCACCGCACAGGTTAGACCATGGTTTTATCACCCCGTTCCAAAACAAAAGCAGCACTCTCTACCTTTCCTCTGTCAATCAATCCCAGAGCTAATCCACAGGCAGCATTCTGCTGATGACCCAATATTAAGTATGTTGTACTCACTTCTACCCACTTAGAACCACCAAATAGGAGCTACTAAAACAGCGCAGTTGAGGGTCGGAACCTAATGGAGATGCATTTGGCTGAGGCTGAACCGAGCCGAACCGCATGTCAGTGGAGATGTGGCTTACGAAGTACTGTTCCACCCACAATGCTGTGGCACCCATAGCTGAAGCACTTTGAGGGCAACTAAAACACAGTCGATTTTCCAAATCATGAATCAATGTCTTTTGTTTTAAAATGAGTGCAATCTGAATACAGCAGAAAACAGCTGCACGGCTTGAACTGTGGCATCCCACTCTCACCACTCATCTGGGGGATGTTTATAAATGCATGAATGAATAAGTCCAGACGACATTTCAACCTCATCATCATGAAGCCAAGTTTCAAATGCAAAGAGCAATTCCTCATACCTACTGGATCATCAATCACCCTTTCCACTGTGGTCTGTTTCCCACTCATAATAAAATGAAAAGCAATCAACGACTGCTCTCCTCTCCTGCTGCAGATAATCGTTAGCCCTTTATGGCCCCTGTACAAATCTGAAATAAATGCCTGACAACACGTTGCCGGTGTACTTTTCATAAACCGGTGTATGGAAGAGAACACCAAAAATGCTGCTTTATATATATATTTTTTCTGCCATGCTTTAAGTAAACCATAAACAACTAATTTAGTCTGTAACAAATTTGTTTAAGCCTGGAGAATTGAACAATATCCACTACGATGAATAACGTATTTGTTTACTAAATCAATCTCATTTTCCATCCACGCAGCAGCAGTGGCTCATTAACCATTTCATTCTGCCCCCAAATGTCTGTGTTGACTGCAGAGAGGAGGGAGCGCACTCACAGCTCAGATAAATATGCACCCTCTCGAACACAAACACACACCTGCACATCAGAGGGACGCACACGCCTTCGGCCATCTCATCCCAGAAAGGGAAGTAACTGCCATTTTCCTGTCCTCTGTTAACTCTAACAGCCTGTTATCAGGATCAAACGTGAGGCGGGGAGGTAAAAAGTTGCGTTTGTGTATAAATATATAGTATTTATGGCGGAGTCGGGATGATTTGCTGGGGGGCTGTTTTCTCATACCGCCTGGCTGCCTGCTGAGGCCTTTTGTCTCCACCGCCATCGTTTCATACGACGCTGGCTTATGTTTGGAAACCAAATTCCCCCCCTGCCGTGCAATCACAGCGTGTACTTAATTTGGTTTCTAATCACAATTTATGGACAGCGCTGCTGCGCGGCACAAACACGAGGTCGGCGAAGACTCTTGGGATTGTGTTGATGATAGAGGTCAGAGCGGGCGACTCAGACTGAGCGGTGACAGCGGAATTCAAAGTATGCCCGCGACGAGCCAAGATAACCAATGATTTCAGTGTGTACCTTCTTCTTTTCCTTACCGGGAAGGGCGTATTATCTGCACCTTCTGCTTTGAAGGGACAGTGCAAATGTTTACATTGTTCTTTTTATGGATCCAGCTTTTATGGAGCTGACGGGGCTCTACATATTATAAGCTTGCGTGATTTACAGCGCTGGAAAGTGTTGTTCAAAAAAAAAAAAAAAGAAAAGGAAGGAAAGGGAACTACTGAGAGATAATGTCAAACAAATAAAGAGAACTTGGGGGCAGTTGTTTCCAGATTTTGTCCAGAAATTGTCGTCCTTGTAGGGATTAAGAAATTTGTGTTTGAGAGCCAGTTGCCATTCATGGGAAGGATAATGCTCAATAAAACAGATCAGAGGAGAAAAATGTTGGAAGGCAGGAAGCTGAATGTTCGCAGTGAGCATCTGTTCAGTTATCCCTAAAACATCAAAACAATCCACTCAAATGCCACTGCAAAGCACTTCATACTGTCAGCTTTACCCTGAATATTTATTGCTCGCCACTAAGAGAGATGATGTTTTTGGCCGGTGTGTGTTCGTTACTGGGGGCTGCTGTGAATGAGTGGTCATCCTTAAATGAGAGAGTTGGGGGTTCGATTCCACTGCTATTCAGTCACACGTCAAAGTGTCTTTGGGCAAAACACTGAACCTTTCATATATGATGTGTGTCCCATCAGTTTATAAATGTGATTTAAAGCACTGAATAGTCTCTATAGAATGATTTATCCATGGTAGCTTTGTAGAGATGTAGTAGAGTGCTGTGTGAATGGCTAAATGAGGACATGGATTGTGTTGTAAAGTGCTTTGAGTATCCAGGTTGGATAGAAAAGCTACACAAGTACAGTCCGTTTTACCATTTATATATCCTGTATCACTGAACTGAGTTGATTACAATTTCAGAAGTAATCACTGAATGCACCTCTTCAAGTGTTTAATGTTTTGAGTCTAAAATTCAAGAAGGCCACCATGGCCAAAACAACCTTAGCAAACATAATAAAAGCTACATCTCAGCTTACAGATATTGAGATGTGATTAACTGTGTTTGTATGCCTTAAGAGCTAACATATAATATGAGATCATTTTTTAAACATTGCCATTAACTGTTAAAAAGGGCTAACATTAATACATCATAAAGAAAATGAAATGAAATAATTCAAATTAAAGTGCAAACAATCTTCTATATAGCTAATGTGCTATGGGATAATCAAGTCTGCATTTTACTATTTTTGGCTTCATTTAGGTAAAATAAAATGTAGACAATTTTTCAAAGTTTAAGTCTATTTTTTTGTTTTGTCTCTTCATCATAATCATCTTTCCTTTCCGCCAACATACCACCCTTTGAAATTTACAACCCGCGCCTTCTTCTTCTGTAGTTTGTAATTAACTGTAACTGTAATGTACAGACAATCAAAGCAACTCTGCCCCCAGCAGTTTGTGTATTGCATCGCAGTTACAAATAAACCTTTATGTTGATAAATAATGTGACGCGTCAACATTATTATTCTGCATCGACTACTTTTTATAATCAACTAAATTAATTATGTAGACTTATCGTGGCAGCCCTACTTTTGAATACAACTCCGCCTGTTAGCAAATTGAGCAGATTTTTAATAAATCTTTAAAAAAATAATGAATGGTTGTACATCAAGAACAGATTAATTTTAGTAACAGATGACTGCTACACACTCAAAAAACAGATTGTTGGATTTACTTAACCAATTTATGTCAAGTGGTTTCACTAAATTAACTGAGTTGAGTAAATCTAAAGCACCTTGCACAATTACATTGAAATAAATAGTAAAAGTTACGTTGGACTTACTCAACACAGCTAAGTGGAACCACTTGACATAAATGAGTTCAGTAAATCCAACAATCTGTTTTTTGAGTGCAGTCATCTGATCATAAAGAAATCAAAAATGATCTATATTTAAGCAAACTTTACAAACATTGAGCTAAAACTTGGTGTGGTAGTAGCTGAGAGTCATACCTAACACTTACTAAAATATATCCCATGACATTAGGCATAATGTCATTCACAAGGTGATATGTGTTCTTTCAATAAATGCTAGACCTTTAATTCCTAAATGATTGTGTGTGGTGAAAAATGACAAGAAAGGAAAACGATGTGCTGTGAAATATTTACAAAGAAAAAAAAAATCTTGGGCACCAATGTTTTCAGACAATTTTCCCCTCCTCTTTGTGCTGAATACAAAAAGTAGAGTTTCAGACGAGGGGAAAGAAATGCATTTTGTGTAAGCCGGTTGCCATTCGAGGGAAGAATGATGCTCAATGAAATCAAGAGACAGAACAAGAGCAGAAGAAAGAAGCCGAATCCTCACAGAGAGCATCTGTTCCGTTATCCCACAGACATCAAAACGATCCACCCAACTACCACTGCAAAGCACTTTATACCGCCAGCTTTTCCCTGAATATTTTACAACATTAGTCATCGGCTGCTCATGAGATGACTTAACGGTGGAAAGTTTCAGGTGCTAACAACAACAAAACTAAAGCTAAACAATATTCTACTTCAGGTGCTTCAATGAGGATTTACAGGTTTTAGTTTCTGTCTGATCCTCTGAATCAATGCGGGGTAATGGTAAGCCTCACTAACACAGTTACAAAACAGTGTGGTCAGGAAGTCATGTCTCCTTCAAGTATCACTGATTAAAACTGCATGTCGGAGGTTTATACATTTTTTACTGGACTGTTTTAACAGTCTCACTCTAAAACACACACAGAGACGGTTTAAACATCCCGCAGCAGCGTCTAGGGGTGGAGAGTGAGCAGTAATTTAGCACAACCATGTAGGTTAGGAAAGTTCACCGGAGATAAGAGAGTTGTACTACGAAGCATGAGTAATGGATCAGCTCGGTACGTCATCCCAAAGTCTGACTCTTTCTGTGTCACATCACCATGGTAACTTAACTTGTTAATGGAGCCTGCTCCAGATGGGTTTCTGCTTTTAGTTTCAAAATCGTTTTTTGTATTTTCTTCGAAGCTCCATCTGATCATATCTGTTGTCAGAAATGAACGTTTGTTACGAAGTCTTTAAAGCTAAAGTTTCTCGTGACACTAAACAAAACTCTGATCAATCAGATCTGCTCATACACAAAAAAATAAAATAAAAATAATAACTGGCATTTGGATTCATGTCATCTTCAAGTACAGCTTTTAAAAATCCTAATGTAGATCGGTGTTTTTATCTGTTCGATTTTTAAATTAAATTCAACCGTAATGAACTTTTTTCAAAATTTGCCATTTCCATCAACCTTTTCTAAAGCAATACTTTAAAAAGCACATAAAAAATATTGATGGAAACACATCAGATATTGATTCCTTTTTAAAAGCTTAATTAAAATCTGTCCAGTGATTCGTGAGATATTTTGCTAACAGACAGACACAAGCTGCGTTTCCATTACAAATGTGCGCAAAACTTTGTCGATATTTTGTTAATGTCAAAAAAACACAGTTTTGCAATT
>JAUBOC010000050.1:13350458-13369367 GCA_032275365.1 Anablepsoides cearensis | reverse complement strand
GTCTTCTACATGCTTTGCAAGTGGGAAAACCTGAAAAATCAACAGTGTATCAAATACTTGTTCTCCCCACTGTATTAGGAGAACTTCTAAGGATTTATCACAAGATGTAACCCCTCTCGGCAGTCCGAAAAGCAGAAAGACCAGAAACTGGTAAAAAAATCAAAATATCCAACAGAGCACAGGGTAGATTTTTGTGTAGTAGTTTTATAGACACATAAACAAACTTTGATCAAAAATATTGGAAGGATAGGGTAAGCAGAGAAACAACCTCTCAACATCTCACATGTAAAAAAAAAAAAAAAATAGTGGCACTTGTGTTTTGGCTCAGGCTTGTATGACTGCCAAGGTTCCTGGCACACTTCTGGCATTTATTGACTCACTGCTGAGGTATCAGGATCAATGAAGAGGTGTAGAGAAACATTCTGTGGCCTCAAATTCAGCCAAATGCATCAAAAGTGAGAGCAGGCACAATTTTATCACATACTTCATCAAGGCTACAACTTTAAACCTTTGAAACAAAGCCTACAAATCATTTTTTTTTACAATGAAGAGATATATTTTGTGACACAATCCCAGCTGAAAACACACACACACAAGTATGTCTGCAAGTTTGTTTTTGCTCCCTGTTAATGAGAAGTAAGGTCCTAAAAGAAAGATTTAGGCTCTTGTAGTTGCATTTTATGCCCTTGTAATTAAACATATTGTCTTTCTAAATGCTAAAGAAGAAATGCTTCAGAATATATAGTCTTAATTAAATCAGAGGGAGTCTTGTTTTTGTTAAAACAGCGTAAGTTCAAGAGATTTTCTGAAATGAATGAGGAATTAAGGAATATGAAACTTTAATCATCAGATCTTATCATGTTCAGCCCAGATCCTTCATCAAAGTAAGAAGGTTCTCCAACTTCAATACTGTTTACACAGATTTTTTTTAATACTTTCTAGCAATTACCCAGGTTTTCTGCTCAAATGCTCTATGGCTTTCTTGACTATTCTTTCTAAAACAGCATAAAATCTCTCCTAAAGTTGAATGCTTTTGTTCCCTTGAACTATAATTTGAGCTGATCATAATTTGAGTTTGGATCACATAACCTTTTTTTTAATTGAACTGAGGTTCTGTGATTTGTTTGTGGGGGAAAAAATCTATAGATGTAAGAAATAAAAACATATTTGAAATATCACTTTTAGTATGTTGTTTAAATACTACTAAAACAATTATATTTATTTTTACAACGCTGTTCAGACTCAGATCTGAGAACTGTGACTGTAGTACAGTGAATGACACAAACTTAAAGTGATCCCAGTAAAACCGTGGTGATTGGGTGTATAATTTCACAACAGTGATGCCTAAACCCTTGTGAATTCACATGGCTTTAGCTATTTATTCAATCAGATTTAACTATGTTAGCCAATTTAAAGTGTACTAAATTACCTGAATGCTGTTTTTCACAGCTAGGTGGACAACAATAGATGTAAAGCAGCACATGGAATCCTCCATTACTTTATTATCTGTAGGTATGTTGCCATGTATTCCTCTCAAGGTGAATCCACATTTGTCCTAGGGCTGGGCAATAAATCAATAACAGAAATAGTAAAAATATATATCGCAATATCAGTAGAAAATACTTATGATAGAATTTTGATGATTTCACTGAACTTTGATCCAGAAACATAACATTCTGGGGGATGTAGGCAGAGGAAAGGCTTAAAAATGACTGCTATGAAACACTTAAATCATGATTTTTTTTAAAGACATATAATCCTTGTTCTTCAGCACAATCTTACTTTTTCTCCTCAGTAACAAAAAATCTGATTGTGGTCCCAAAAAATACATATATATAATGAAATGAACCAATATCACTTAAAACATGAACAAAATACCTACTGTGGCTTAAATGCACATCCTCACACCTTCGTCCTGCTCTGCATAAACCTCATTGTGCACCAGCTTGTGCATATAGTCAAATGTCTCAATGTCCCTCCAGTAGCTATGGTCATAAGGTTTTGGACTTTTGCCTCAAACAGACAATGTCTCATGGCTGTATTTATGTTGTTCTGGAGGCTGAACCTGCACCCTGCTTCCACCTTCTGTTCACCTCTTTTATCACAACCATCGTCATTATTGGGTCTTTTGAAGAAACTCCAGACCTCCAGCTTAACATGCATCAAGTGAGGAAACAGCTAATACGCTAACTCGCCACCAAGTCGTCAGAGGTGTTAATTGCAACTTGTCAAAATAACGGATGGCCTTGAGATTTTTCCGTCACTGTTAAAAAAAAAAAAAAAAAAGCAAAAACATCAAATATGGAAACATTTTTTTAATGCAACCCCTGATCAGTCTAAAATATTTTGTTGTCAAAACAATTATTGCGGATTGGTGTCTTTGTTGCGTGTTTACTTTTATAGCTGTTTTTTCTTAACAGTCATTATAAAAAACCAAACAAACCAGCTTTTTAGTTCAAGTAAAAATGATTTGTTACATGCCATATGGACCATTTACGTAAAGACATATTGGCAGTAATTCAGGGTGTTTGGACTTCTGAAAGGAATGTCCTATTTTGTAGAGGAATTCTTGATTACTGCTCCATGTGACTTCAAAAGAATACAGTACGGTCAGGGCTTGCACAACGAGACATGTTTTTTCATTATTACCATAAACTTATATCCTCAGTAGGATAGACATTTGTCTGTAGCCCTCAGCATAATAATTAGGTAAATCCCCTTTGCACCAGTTGTCATTTAGATAGCAGGGTGCTGTCTCTCATGCAGACAACTCAAATAAAAACATCTGTGTTTACACATATTGAATTTTTCACTATTTTATTGAAATTTATAAAAAATAAAATACCAACAGTTGGGGGGTTATAATCAATTTAAGCTTTAACAGTCGGAATTGCTGTGTTTTTATAATCATTTCCTGGTGATTTTTTTCGTCTCAGTTTTTAAGATTCATTATTCACCATTTTAACAAGCAGGCTTTATTTTGTAACTGTGTGTTTCTAACAATAAAAAAAACGGCGAGAGGTTTACTGTAATTGGTTACTTAGCGTAATCAGTCAAAACACTTAAAACTCCTTTACCCTCTCTGTGTCTTCTTCTTTCTTTTTATTATTTGAGGAGGTCGTAGCAAAAAAGAAGAGGTTAGGAATAAAAAAAGGCAAAACAACAGGAACTGTGAACCAGCAGGGGGGGAGGGAAAGTAAAAGTTACATTTAATAAACAGCCCTGTGCCATGTGAAAGAGACAAAGTGAAGGATAGCTTCAGATACAGCATGGAGGGGAGAGACAGATGGAGGTAGACAGACAGAGAGTTGGACAAATTGAGCTACATCATTTTCATCTTTCGCTTCTTTTTCTCAATGGCATGCTGCTTCCCTGACACACTAATCAGGTGGCGGAAATGTCTGACAGCTGCCTTCAGGGCTGATGTAGTGCGTTCAGGTGGAAGTAACGGCTGCATCTGTCCAGCCAATTATTGGCCCTCTGTTCCCAGGCACATACAGTCATTCTTCTGCCACTGTTGTTGCTGTGATTCATAAACAGGGGACGCTGTAGCTGCTCGGGCAGCTGGTGTCTCTAAACCCTCGCTGACATTTCTGGTCGACTTGGAAACCAATACAGATGCACAACACCTGGTTTCTATCTGAGCCACCCTTGTTGTGTTTGAGAATTTCTGTTCCTGGAGGCAGACACACGATTCATTATTTAATTTTCACTCAAAGCGTGCGGGCATGACCTTGTTTGCCTGCTGAGACACCTGCTTTCATTTCATGTCAAGAGAAAATAATGACTTGCCTTTCTCCACATTCTTTGCAAATTATTTCATGTATTTAACAAATGTCTTCATTGTCAGAAGAAACTTGTTTTTATACAACCATACAAATAATTTATCAGTAACAGTATGTGCGTTTCCATTGACCATGAAAATGCGCAAATTAGAATTTCGAAAATAAATGTGCTCAATGGAAACGCGACAATTTCGAAAAAAACGTACGTTTTTCGACAAAATGGTTTTGCACTAGGATGAGGTGGTTTTTCAGCCGTATCGAAATTGGTGTATATTGGAAAAACTTTGTTTGCATTACGAGAGTCACGTGATCAAGAACCGGCTGTTTCTACTGGCGAAAAAGATGACAACAGGAAGTAGAAATAGTAAATTCACGGAAGTTGTAAAAGTAGTAAACTCACTTACTACAATTTCCCAAAAACGTCACATACATATCCGATCCCAAGTATAAGGGGCTTGTCGCTCGAAAGCCTCAATAAGACGCCAACGTGGATCGCTAGTGTCGTGGTAGCATGATTGTTTACATCCATTGCCACCATGTTTGTAATGACTTATCGCGAGAACAAGCATATTCACGCATGATTTCAATAGCATTTCTTACTTAATGGGAACACAACAATTGCGAAACTGTGTTTTTTTTTTTACAATAACAGAATATGGACAAAGTTTTGCGCACATTTGTAATGGAAACACAGCTTATGTTGCCTGCTGCATAGAGGGAGCAGTGGGCAATAATGATTTTGTCTATGTTGGTGTAAAGGTGGATTACTGTTACCAAAATACCTTATGAACAACTGGACACATTTTAAAGAAACTTACAGAAAGCAATCTTTAGGTATGCATCTACAATAGGGTTGGGTATCATGGCCAATTCCATAAATCAATTCAGTTTTGTTTCATAAGGTACTGAATCAATTAATCACAATTCAATTTAATTCAGTCTGCTCATAAATAATAAAAAGGGTTCAACAGTGTTGCAAAATACAATTTTACTTTTGCTTTTCTCTTCACCATAAACAACAGGTTTTAAGGGCAAACTTGACCATTCTTGAACTGCAAACAAAACTGTCTCCAGTTTTAAAGGTTTTAAAATCAGAAAGGAATTGCAAGTGAAAATGTTCTTAGATACATCTGAGCTCCTCCAGGATGACTGAGCTTATAAGCCTAAGCATATTAAGCAATTAGGAATAATTTTCTCAATGAATAAGAAGTGATGGGAATGAGGTCGCAGGAGAAGGGGTGGGCTAATATAAGTGTATACTATTGCCCAACCCTTTGAGTGTATGAATATTGTATATCTGTAATGTTTCTGTTACCTTTTATGCTGAATTAAACTTAATAAAAAGAAAAAACTACTTTTTTTCTACTTAAACTACAATATTCCATGACTGTGAATATCCTTGAGACATTTCTTAAAGTTTGAAATCAATAATAGTGGAATCAAAACAAAACTATTTCATTTGAATGCCGTCCTTCACACATTTATACATCGTGGTAACAACAGTTTTACTCAGACGTTTACATACAGTAGTTTGGTCTGATCACCTGAATGAGCCTCTTGAAGCATTTAATTTCTGCTACAGGTATAAATCTTTTCAAACAAAAGTTGCTGTAGCCTCTTTTATCTATAAGTCCCATGAAGAACTGGCTGGTAAAGTTAGTGATTCCTTAGTTTCTTCTGTTTTGCCCCAGACAACTTGTTTTCGGAAGCTAAAGTTAACACCGGACGTCAACTGCACGGAAACATACGACAAGACAGGAATGACCAAAAACGTGCCTCTGCTTCATCACACACAAGACCACTAAATCTGTCCGTCCTCACACACAAGACCACTAAATCTGTCCGTCCATCCATCCTTTTTCTTCTGCTTATCCAGGGTAGGGTTGTGTGGGCAGCAGCTTAAGCACAGAGACCCAGTCTTCCCTCTCCCCAGCCACTTGGACGTTCCCAGGCCAGCCGAGAAACATAGTCAAACCAGCGTGTGGGTTTTCCTCTGGGTCTCCTCCCAGTAGGACGTGCCCGGAACACCTCACCAGGGAGGCATCCAGGAGGCATCCTACCCAGATGCCCGAGCCACCTCAACTGGCTCCTCTCGACGTGGAGGAGCAGCAGCTGTACTCTAAGTTCCTCCAGGATGACTGAGCTTCTCACCCTATCTCTAAGAGGGAGCCCAGACACCCTGCGGAGGAATCTCATTTCGGCCACTTGTATCTGCGATCTTCTGGCTCAGCTCTCTCTTCACCACGACAGACCGGTACAGCGCCCGCATCACTGCAGACGCAGCACCACTCCGCCTGTCAATCTCCTGCTCCATTCTTCCCTCATTCGTGAACAAGACCTTGAGATACTTAAACTTTTCCACTTGAGTCAGGATCTCTTCCCAAACTCAGAGGAGGCACTCTACCTTTTCTGACTGAAGACCATGGTCTCGGATTTGAAGGCACTGATCCTCATCCCGGCCACTTTACACTCGGCTGCAAACCGCTCCAGTGAGAGCTGGAGATCACGATCTGACGAAGCCATTAGGACTACATCATCCACAAAAAGCAGAGATGCGATCCTAATTGTAGAATTAAAGTAGGTGATGGAGTGAACCTGTTTGTCTGTTAGCAAAAAATTGAACTAACCAATTGACAATTTTTCTTAAACCTTTTAGAAAGTAATCATTGAATGTATCTCCACAGCTGATTACCGATTGGAGTCAACCATATTCCGTGGTAGTAGCTGAGAGTCATTTAGGTAACATGGCATGAAACTGTTCATCACAATATTTTTCAGGTTTGACCAAAACATCCACAACTTTGCCATTTTTTAGTAGAAGATGATCTCAATTTAAAACTCTGGCATGAAAGACGGTGTGTGGTATATATTTTGTTAAGGAATGCTAGGTCCCTAATTTATAAATATTTAACCCGAAACTTTTGTATTTAAAGTAGTTCAACCCAACCTAATTTTCATCTTACAAAACACAAAATTGAAAATTAGACATTTATGAATACCTTTAAAAAAATTTTAAGTCCTGTCACTTCACATATTTCAGTGATTTGAATTCTAGTAAAATTTATCTCAAATCCTTTTCAAGGAGTCTGATGTTTTAACTACCACATATCTATAGCACATCAAAAATGTGGTGTCTAAAACGGCAATGATGGGCTTATAAAATGACCCCTTAAAAGGCGTTGCTGCATATGAAACAGAATGTTCATTCTTGTGCCATTTTATCTGGACCATATTGCCTTAAATTGCTGCGCTTTGACTTTTTTGGCTTTTATGATGGAAATGAAAAGTTCTCTTGTGATTCATGCCCTCCTTCCAAGGTGAGATATTATTTAACGTCTTTGTTGAATCTCAAGTAGAAGTGAGATTTTCACTGCTGACTTGTGTCTGATGTCTCTGTGCATAAAAAAACAGCAGACTCGTTAGCATTTAATTGTTAATGATGTTTGCCATTCATTTCACCTGATGCTCTTGTTTCCAAAGCAACAGGTGTTTTTTTTTTTGCCAGAAACATGCACAGGTCACAATATATGTCTTCTCGGCTTTAAACTTTTAAATTTACAGTCATTTTAGGAAGCTCTCCATTTGAGATAATTATCAGAGATAGATTTTTCATTTATTTATTTTTTGCTCATTGACCTCTGAACTTTCATTTCTTTTTTTATCCAAATACATCTCTTCCTCGGCTCAGTTTGAGGTTCAGAGTGAGTGTTCACAGCTTTTTCTGTGACAGTTTTCCATATCGCATGTGGTCATCATGTCATTTTACATGTTTGATTTTTGGAAAATGAAGACCAAGGCTTTCATCCATCAGGCCAAATGTTCCCTGTATACTGTGTGTTCCTCTAACTGTGCATCTGTTCTCTTTTGTCCTTGTCGCTCTGTATCACATGTTGCCATGGCAGCCCATATTTTCACTCTTCTGCGCATTTTATCTTCACTGTCGGTGCTGTAAGGCACAATAAGGGAGGGCACAAAACTTCACTTAGTAGACAAACTAATTAGGCTCACAGTTTTGGCTTGTCTTTTTTTATAATAGGTCAAAGCTTTCTGTGTCCTGCGTTGCACTCAAGCTGGTGGGTGCTATTGACGTTTGTGTGAGCATTCACTTTGCCACCGCTGATTGTCCTGTTATTTCCTGTTTCACCCTGTCAACAATTAGTCCCCTTCTATGAATCCTCCTCCCCAGACATTGGGTAAGGGGGCACTTTTAAAGGGTTCCCAGCTTTATATCAAACTGTGAATCACTTAAAGTGTATAACTTCTAGATGAAAAAGCACTGTGGATTCCAACAACTTTTGACCTCCTGTTGAAATAGCTCTGAGACACAGTTAGTTACAAAAAAGAAAAAGAAAATGCTGAAGGCTCAGTTGGTACATGACACAAGCCTTTTCAGTGTTGCATTTGAGACACAAGACCAAGGTCAAACTGAACTAATGCATAGACTTGTGACATTTTCATGTAACATTTTCTATAAGAGATTTCCTGGCAGCAAAGCTTTAAAAAATAAAATGAAATCACAGTAGGGTTGGGTAGTATGTATTTTTTTTTATAATCATTAAGCCTCCCTCTGAAAATACTGCAGTATGTGGTATTATTATCTGCCCCGAAAGGCTTAAAGTGTTTTCTTGTGATGCTGTTTGCAATTTGGAGGATTTTAATGATTCCTAATTTTATTTTGAACAGTATTTTCTCAGATCGAGAATGCAACAAACAACTATTATTTTCATCACCGCCTAACAGAATAGAAGGATTCAAGCAAAAAATAAAAATACATCATCTTGAACTTGTCACCTTTAAAAAAAATAGGTTATTCTTTTCTTAGAAAAACAGCATTCCAGCCTATTGGGCTTTTTTAAAAACCAATCATCAATGTGAATCCACATCACTGTGGCTTGTCCTGCTTCCTTCTTGTTTTTAGTGTCTTTGCAAGGTTATTAAAAGCAGTGGCATGTTTCCCTAGGTTTGTCTGATGTAATTTAAGAGTTCTGTCAGTAAACAAGGAAAGTAAGATTGGTAGCGGAAGAGGAGTTTACTTTTTTATAGTCATGCCCCCTCGTAATGGTAATAAATTATTAAACTTCTGATTGTTTGCACGTAACAATTCATTGCTGACCAGAAAGACACTAAACACAAATAGTATATCCCACCCACACACCCCTATGCAGGGGTGTGTGGGTGGGATTTGTAGTATTTGTTCTTGATTACATGATACCTTGTTTTCAAGAACAAATATATATATATATTTTTTTATTTAAGTAGAAATTTTGCTTGTTTATAGTATTCTGGAGTAATTATGTTTCAGACAACTTTTGACTTCTGCAAAAACTAATTCATGTCTATTTCACTTTGGCTTGTCATCAAAAAAATATCCAGATATATGACATCTCTTAGATAAAGTAAATTTAATTGTGGTTGGATGAGAAATGTAAATATCTATCATTCTGACAGCCTATTGGTTTGTCCATCATACCTGTATGCATACACGTCAAGTTGTATGAATTGTTTGTAAATTACACAGATTCCCCCCCCACCTCCCCCCCATTCTGCAGGTATACAGACATATGGGGATTTTTACAAAACCTAAGCTTAAAAATAATTTTATTTTTCAGAGCCTGTAGAACTTTTTAAAAAAAATCACCATCGCCCAATCTCCCCATCTTCCTGTCCCCGCTCTTCTATGCTGCTGGCCCCTTTGTGGCTTTTCCCCGCAGCCTACAGTCTGCCCACAACACCACCCCCACCCCCCGTGAGTAATACAGATTTTTTTTTCTGAAAATTACGGATTTTGTGACGGTCATGATACAGGTAAACTGGTTGATGTGAATGTGCATTAGACAATTTACGTCACACTCCAGCAGGACATAGCAGACAAATGTAGTCTAATATGAAGATGCCTGAGGCAGAAATAAACATGAAGTTGAAACAGGTAGACTAGAGCACCCCGAAAGTTTCCAACATAAATATTTTACTATATTTTACAGTAATCATTGCCTTTAAAAAATGTTTTTTGGGGAGGTGGGGTTGTGCACTACAGACACCTGTCGCACAGCCTAAGCATTTATCTTTAATGACTTCTTCCCCTTATATTACTTATACTTTAGGTAATTTTAAAACCAGTACTTTTACACATTAGTGAAAAGCTTGAGTTGATACTTCTATACTTTTACTTAAGTAACAACTGTGAATATGTTTGACTCTTTTTTATATAAAAAAATAATATTGTAATAAATGTGTACCAAACAAGTAATTAAGTAATAAGAATATGAAGTAGATTGTATTCTAATGCTTCGGGAACATAATCAATGTCCGATATGTGTGTGTGACCAAATGCCTGATGATTTTGCAATCAGACGTAAACATTTATGCTCATATTAAAAAAATATTGAAAAAAGCAATTAAATAAAGCAATGTAATGAATGGACATTTATGTAACATAGCATTTTGTTTTTTACTTCATCATCGGTTGAGATCATTAGTTTGCATTTTTTATTTTGTGGGTTGAAAGCTGAAAAGTTAGAGTTGTGTTTAGATTGTGTTTGGATATAGCCTAAGCAAATGTAAGGAAAAGGACGAGACAAACAGATTGTGTCCTACCCTATTCCCTATATGTTTGTTTAAAACCCACCACAAAGATTTATCTTGTGCAACACAAGCTTGCCTTCAAGTTTAATTTAAACCACCAATGTTTTTAAATTAAGTACAACGGTCACTTCAGTCATCGCACATCGTACAAGGTCACATTTAAGTTATGTTTCTTGTGTTTAAAATTGCATCACGACTTACTCCTAGTAGTGTCTTGGCATGCTGCGAGCACCTGCGAAAAAAAAGGGTAATTATTTACTGCACAGTTCACTGTGTTGTAATTGGAAACTCTATTGAAGCTGTAAATACAGCACCCTCTCCTTTGCTGTCAGTGAGAGGGTTTCTCTTCTTTTTTTTTTTTTTCTTTACACATTTGGCCCGCTGCGGACATTATTTACCTGGCTTATTGTCAAGTTAAGATTCAGTCTCAAAAGGGCTCCAAAACTAGCAATAAGAAGTAATGGAACAGGAGACAACTGCTGGGCACAAGTTTCGTTCGTGTTCCGCCTCTCGGCTTACAGCAGTGGAAGGTCAATCGAACATCAGCAGCAGCTGCTGAGGAATGGTCAGCCACACATCTTGTTTACGACGTCGTGAAAGTAAATGGATTTGTTTGGATCTGCACCTAATTTGAAATGCGGCAATGAATCAGTCGGTTACAATGTAGCTGTGAGGCCTCAAACACCCTCAAACAATAGGAAAGGTTCCCACCGGGGTGTTTATTTTATTTTTTTTACTGTATAGTATCCAGTATTTTATTGCAGGATGAACTGCATCACAATTTTCAAAGTGGTCCCGTTTCATTGAACTCAACAAAGTTTAATCTCTGTTTTCATGTCTTGGTATGGTCATTATTTTTCACAAATGCACTTGTGTTAATAGATAGCATGCCACTTTCCTATTTGATTTACAATAACACATAAACTCAGCAGGCCACTTTATTAGGTACACTTTGTTAACTAAAAGAGACAGTGATCAGAATAGTGATCAGTCAGAGGAATGCAGATTCTTGGTTTAATTTAGAAGTGTGTACTCTGAAACCTTCAATAAATCTCTAGGGGGGCAATCATTGATGCATTTATATTTATTTTTTGTGTGTTGTCAATAAACATGACAGATCCTGACAAACCCTTCCAATCTTTAGAAATGTTTTACTTCCTAAAAGTTTTAATGAGTTTAAGTGACTTTACATGACTTTAATTGCGTCATGGTTGTTGGTGTCAGATGAGCTGGTTTAATTATTTCAAAAGTAGTTTTTTATTATATATTTATCATATCATAAAATAATGCATTCCTTTAAGTTATGGGTTGTTATTGGGTTTTTTCCCTCCATTTTTAGATTAGCCAACTAAAGCAGGTGGTGCTTGCTAACTTGCTGAAGTTCAAATTAAACTTAAGTGACTTTGAATGTTGCATGCTTATTGGTGCCAGACGAGTTGGTCTGGCTATTTGAAAAACTACTGCTCTCCTGGGATTTTTACACACAACCATCTCTGGTGTTTGAAGAGACTTATCGGACCAGACAGTGTTTTTCTAATCTATTTTTGTCCAATTTTGGTACTGTCTTGTTCTTAGCTGACAGGAGTGACACCCGGTGTGATCTTCTGGTGCTGTAGACTGTCTGCTTTAAGGTTCAACATGTACATTCAGAATTGGCATTCTGCAGACCTTGATTGTAACAAGTGAGCTACTGTTGCCTTTCGGTCCTCTCATACTTGACTGGCCTTTCTCCTCAAACATCAAGGCATTTTTGGCCACAGAACTGCTGCCTACTGGATCGTTTTTTTATGTTTTGGACCACACTTTTTAAACCCTAGATGAAAAAGTTAAAGTTTGAGTTGTGACAAATTCTCAGATTATGCCAGTTTTAATTAGGACTTTCATTCGTGCGTGGAGATACATACAGTATTTCAGTTGAACTGACAGGAAAGAACATGATGATCAGAGATTGTTTAACTACTGGTATAACAAGAATTGATCCAACTCTTGCTTAACGGTCTTTGTGGAATCCTGTTGCCATCTAGTGAAACCAACTTTTTACATGACCATCCTTAACTTAGCCAGAGTCATAAATACCTTAAATTCATGTCACATCTATTTCTATATTTAAGCACTGAAAACAGTATTATTCAGTCACACCGGTTTCCTCCAACAGACCAAAAACATGACTGTTAGGCTAATTGGTAACTCTAAATTGTCTTTAGGTGTAAGTGAGAGAATGAATGTATGTTTGTATCGTTTGTCTCGATGTGACCCTGTGCTGGACTTGTGACCTGTCTACGGTGTACCTTGCCCCTCGCACCGTGACTGCTGGATATGGACAACAGTGACCCTGTGACCCTGAAAGGAAGAAGCGAGTAGAAATATTGGATGTATGGAAAAACATAAAATTCAAGTAGATCAGCAGTTTCTGAAATAACCAGCTTGTCTCACACCAACAACCAGGCTATGTTCAGTCATATTAATACCCTTTTTTCTGCATTTTAATGCTCAGTTTAAACTTCAGCAAATCATCTTGACCACGCCTAGATGCCTAAATGCACTCAGCTGCTGCCATGTCATTGACTGATTATCTATTTGTGTTAACAAGCTACTGAACATGTGTCTAATGTGTGGTGCGTGTAATATCCCTATTCCATCAATTCATCCATTATTTCGTCCTGCTTCTTCCTTTAGGGTAACGGGGTCACTGGTGTCCATATCCAGCAGTCACTGTGTTGCAAGTCTATCACAGGGACACATAGAGACAAATTAGACAAACAACCATTCACACATTCATTCACACCTAGGGACAACTTAGAATTAACAATTAGCCCAACAGTCATGTTTTTGATCTGTGGGAGAAAACCGAAGTACCTGTAAAAAAAAAAAAAAAAAACACGTATGGATGGAGAGATGCTAACTCTACCCAGAAAGGTCCCCAGCCAGGATTCAATCTGTCAACCTTCTCACTGAGAGGCGACTGCTCTACCAGCCGTGCCAGCGAGCCGACCCCTCTCAAATTATTAAAGATATTTGTCTAAGTTAATCTAATGTGGATTTTTTTCCTAATGTGAAGTTTTATAGAGCAAAGGTTATAGTTCTTCATTATGTGTTAAATTTGTTATCAGAAAAATGTGAACTTTTTATCACTTAAACTTTTAATAAAACATGATAGTTTTTAGTGAATGTCTTGATGTAAATCTACGATATGATTATATATGCATATATACATTATATATACACAGATATATGTGTCTATATATAAAGTTATTCAGACTTGAACTGCAGCTTCATAGTGTAATATTTATCAATGAATGCACTATTGATGTGTGAGTGACATCAAACATTCAGTACTGAGGTCTCCTTCTTCTTATCTGCAGGTTAACAGGATTTACCATCCCCCCGCCTGTTACCAGTTCTGGCTCCATTTTTTCGTTGAGGCTTACCAGTGACTTTGCAGTAAGCGCTCATGGATTTAAGGTAGCTTATGAAGGTAAGATCAGAATCGTTTTCTATTCTTTGGCTTCTATTGATATAAAAGACAACTTTTTTTTTCATAAAAAACACCTCTTTTTAAATGGGTCTTTATTTAAAATAAAAATCCATCAAGCTGGGGAGGAGAAGACCACCTATTCCGTGGAGAGAAAAGTGTGATCACACTTAGTCTGCCTGATTACCTTTGGGTCTTCCATTGCTGAGTTATGGAAACATTAGGTGCTTCAATTAAGCAAATTATTCCCATATTTTCCGAATCAACATCCCTCCCCTCAAAATTCTTGAGTCCTATTTGCTACTCCAGAGGTGCATCTTAAATTGCTTAGCAGATGGCAATGGGAATTAGTTGGACTAATTGATGTGCCGAGTTAACTGTGTAAAAGCAAAGCTGTAAGCAGGAGGGATCTGCCTAAATATGAATTATCCCTCTGTCTCCATCAGCTCTGTTTTTTGCCTGTCTGCTCTTTCAGGTGCAATCGTTTGCTCTCCGTCATTATTTAGGTTTTCCCATTCTTGTTTCCTTTTGTTTATTTTCTTTTCCTCACTCTTCAATTTATTTTCCTGCTTGCTCTCTCACCTGCTTATTTGCCTTACCTATCAGCAGCTTCCTAATACTATGTTTTAGTTATTTCTTTTTACTTTCTGTTCTAGTTACTTAATCTTCCTTCTCACAAACAGGCTGACCCCACCTTCTCACCTCAATCGCCCCCTTTACATCCCTGTTCTCCCTTCTCATCTCCCCACCTGCCCCAGAACTAGCCAGTGCAAGACCTTTCCCCTTTTCATTTGCCCATTTGTACACTACCTGCCTCTCCTGAATGATTTCTCTCACACTCCTGTCCAGTTTTATCTCTTTGTTTCCATCTTTACCATGTTTTCTATTTGATTCTGTCATTGTTAGCAAAATTTCATTATGGTTAGGAGAGTTGTGCATTTTAGTACACCATGTGGTACTTATATTTTTCTCTTATTTAAATACAGAGGAGTTGTAGAAAAAACATTTTCTAGTTTACTCTGTGGCAATTTAGATGAGTTGTTGTGTTGCTTTTAAACAGTGGGAGTCTGATTAAGGATTGAGCCAAAGCTCTGATGTGTCATCCATATTCTGTCCCACTCAGTTTCTTAGGTCTATCACTTTTTTTAACAGTCTGATATGGCAGCACATTTTCCAGATTGCACTATAAATACTTACAAGTAGCATTTTAAATGTGTTTTAGTGATCTGTCCTTTTCTCTCTGAATTTTACATTGTTTTTTTGTTTTTAACATTCAGGATGTACTTAAGGAGCTCAGACAGTAAGGATGCGTATGCATGGTGATGTTTAATTAGTGTAGGGCATGGAGCAGTTTTTTGTTTTTAAACGGGGACAGTGTGACTAATACCACATCTTTCTGTCATTTAGTTCCTGTAGTTTAAACCATTTCATGTGCCATAAACAAGGCACAGTTTTCACCAGCCACATGTAGCACAAAGTGGCGCTCCCCATCCCGTACCTGTTGCTGTGAGTTCTCATGCAGTCATTATATATGATGGCCAAAGAAGAAGTATTCCCCAATGTCAGATGTTAGATATATATATTTTTTTTTGGCAGAAAAAGCACAGATGGTCCTAAGTTGTGAAACGGAGGAGCAACACCTGTCTCTCTTTTTAGGGTAATTTTGTTTTAAAACAAATGTTTGCAACAAGCTTCAAGAGTTTGCATCCACTGGTCTAATGAACAACCCGCTGCAGGCCTGTTGTAAATCAGCTAATTACCCAGCTAACATCAGCCTGTCAGGCTCCAAACTTTACTTTATAATGAACAACACAACAGGAAAAAAAGTAGTTTTCTGCACAGTAAGCACTTCACTTTAGGACAATAATTAAATTCATCTGGTGTTAATTCTAGAGTTATTGCTATAATTTAGTCAAATTTACAGATATTGAGCTGAAGTTTGATAGTGGCTGCGAGTCATCCTCAACACGTACTCCGAGTGTGAACACAGTTTGCAAGCTTTCTCAGTATCACAGAGGATTGCAGAAATTTTAAAAGATTTAACCACAACAGTTCTTACTCTCTTTTCTATATAAGGTGAGCTTAATTTAAAACTTTAGTATGAAATGCTTTGGATGATATGCATTGTTTCAAGGAATAGGCCTTTTTTATTTAGCTGTCCACTTTATTTACATTGTTTTATTGTCATCTTTGTGGTGTTTTAATTGAGACTGATTTTCAGTGTAATGTAAATCCAATTTTGAAATAACAACAACTGACAGTGAAATTAGAACAGCTAACAACAGAATGACTATCAGCACAAATGTGCCAATTCTGAATAAATTTGGATTTTTTGGCTAACTCAAACCCTTTTTGCAGCGTTGTTTATTAACATCAAATGTCTCTGTTAAATAAACTGATAATAGAATTAAAAAAAAACACTTTCCATATGTGTTTTAAAATAACTTGTAAAACTTCAGTATTTTCTCTCCAGGTTATTACAACATAAGAATTTTGTTCTGGCTCACTTCTAGCTTCCTGTTATCTGTGCACAAGCTCTTTATATCTACAGATTGTGCCGTTTTGCTTCCAGTGATTCACTGTTACATTGACCTGGTTTTTCAGAAACCCAGAGGGGACAAACCAAAACCCAGATCTCAAGTTTGTGTTTTGCCTTTTTCACTGCCGCCATTGTTTGTCCTACATGCATGGAAGTAAATGGTGACACAAGGGGATATTTAATTGGTGACGGTCTACAAATTGTCCCTTTAGATGTAACTAAAACCTACACATTGCTCATTTAAGACGTGCAAGCAAAATATAATCACATGTTGACTAAAACAGCAATGCATGGGTAAGGGAATCACCCACTGAGATTATACTATTTATTAAAAATGAAAAAAATCATATTTATATTCCTAACTCCTAATTTCTCAAAACGATGTTGATTTTTATGTCTATGAGGCTTAACTGATGCTACAGTATATAGCTAGTGGAAATTATGAATGCACAGGCAAACAAAAACTGTCCTTAAGAATAGAAAACCCTAACTGGCTTAGAAGGGCCAGTAGTGGGCATGTTTTAGGAGTGGCACATAAAAATATATAACAACTAGAGTGTGTCCTGCCTATCCCGCTCATTGCTTGTGTCTGTGAGTTTGTGGCGAAGCAAACATTGTGCTAAAGTTCACAGCCAACAAAACATCGACTTGATTAACAACAAGCCCAACTTGTGCTAAGTCACAATTTTTTAAATCTTTTTGAAATACATTATAATCCATATTATTGTTAATTTTATTCAACAAGCATGCAAAACAAGATGTAAAAATTACATAAGGAATACTGGCTACAGCTAATAAGGACCTAAACTTGACTTGAAGTCAGTCATTAATTACTGACTGACTTCAAGTCAAGTTGATTTAAGATAAGATAAGAGATAATATAAGATTAATCTTTTTTGTCATTGTTGCACTGAAAAGAACACTGCAGTCCACAGAAAATGAACATTGAAATATTTTTTGCAGCTCCCATAGTGCAAATAAATCAGAACATTAAAAAATATAAAATAAGAGGTAAAACAGTATTAAAAAGTTAGTTAAAATAAGATTAAAAAATGTAAAATACAACAGTAGCAGCCACATCAACACTTTTTAGCTACATCAACCAGTTGATGAATTTGCAACTGATGTTTTTGAACATGTAAATGTGTAGGCTGCACTAGTTGCAGCTAACTGCAGTGATCAGTATATAATCAATACCTAAACCTAAAAAGTACATTTTCAGAAGTCATGCAGAGATTTTTCCACTGTCTAAATATTAAAACAACCAGAGGAAATACCGGCTTTATTAAACATTATGTACTAAATTGTAGCATAACTCAGTCTGTACAGCATACTGCTAGACTCTGTATAGCAATTCAATTTAATTCAACAATACTTTGTTAATCCCAAAGGGGAATTAAATATGTATGGCACAGAAAATAATATCTGTTAGCCAGTTCAATAATTACCAGCGATTACATTGGCTTTGTAGGCTACTTCATAAAGGTTACATTATTAGCTTCATTACTGGTCAGATAACATTCACATTCAGGTAAATAAGATAGAATCTGCTTACTTGTGAAATGAGATGGTTTTCTGTTTCTGTTCTGTTGGTACGTTTGTAATACAAGCAGCTTTATGGCATTTTACATTTTTTATAAACATTCTATAGATTTATAAAACTATATTATACTATATTACATACATTTTATTATTATCAGAATTTATTTTTACAAAGGCAGTTCTTACTCAGGACTGTTACCCAATATCTACCAAAATGCCAAGTACAGATGTTTGTTCTCTTAGCTAATGGATGCTGTTGCTAAAATTAATTACAAGGTCACGTGACCAGTGCAAACTCTAGTTTTTTATATAAATCTATAGGTCGACACACACTTCAGTCAAAGCTGAACAGTCACAGTCTCTTGGTTGTTCAGCATTCATTCACTTTTCATAGCTTCTGAGGCACACCGAGCCGAGCTCCTGGGAAACCCCTCCCGCTGCGGGATACGTCACTGCATAGGGTTCCTTCTCGCTGGAGTCTACACTCCGAGCACTTTCAGCATAAAAACACCCCCACAAACTTGTGACCAATCACACAGTAAGTTTTTTTTGCATGGGGGTAAAAAGTTCTCCCGGCGGGTTGTGACAAGAAAGTGCAGCAGATTCAAAGCTGCAAACAGTAACAATGAGAGCCCATTTCAGCAGATTGGATGGGGTATGCAGAGGCCTTGTGGGGTGGCCATCACCCTGCCGCCTTCCCAGCCCCTCAACAAGCCCCCTCTGGATTTTCCAAGCCTAAACAAATATAAACTGAGCTCATCCCTATACTACGGAATAAATAAACTGGCCACTTACTGTTACTCCTAAGTAGATGCATTTTACATCCTGCTGGTCCAACCCATTCTCACTCCCAACCCGTCACATACTGACGCTTTTGCAAGGTTCCCTCTGCGTCCGCGTTTTGAAGCGTCGGGTACGCCCTTCGCGTCAGTTTTTGACGAGTTGGGGCGGAATCCATTGTCATAATTTCAGAAAGTGTATAAAATGCA
>JAUBOC010000050.1:13258325-13281045 GCA_032275365.1 Anablepsoides cearensis | reverse complement strand
TTTACTCAACTCAGTTAAGTGGAACCAGGTCACATAACCTGGTTAAGTAAATCCAACATTTCATTTCTTAGAGTGTGTGTTACGGATTAGTATCAGCTACTGCCACACTAAATTTTAGCTTTATCTGTTAAAAATGGCTGATTATAAATGAAAAATGAATATATGACATTATTGACCTGTCTTCTTCAACAGCAGACAATAAACATAAAGCAATTAATTAAATCAGCAGTATATCAGAAAAAACGTATGTTCTAATGTTGATGCTTTTGTCAAGCACGTTTTTACACACAGCAACTGTATATTTTTGTTTCTAAGTATATTAATCATAAATGTTATGCTGAGGATTATGCGAGTTATCATATAACATGGGCATGAAGCAAAAACAGCACAACAACATTCAACAAATCATTTTTCACCAGAACTATAAAATGATACTTTCATGAAAACAAGAGACACCTTTGACAATCAACTTTTGATTTGTAATGTAAATATCTTGTGCATTTTTTGTTCTGCTTTTAGTCACTGTTACTTTACTGTGATGATTAAAAAAAACTAGTGCCCCAGCATGGATGTTTCTCTTGGTCTAAGGAATAAAATTGTATTGCATTAGTGGGTAAACGAAATTCATTTGGATAAATGTGGTCTTAATCAAGATGATGACATTTGAAATTACTGATGAATTAATGCATGTGTAACACATTGTAGACAAAACAAGGACAAATATTTGCAGAACACAGACATTAGAGCTCAAGGCGCTCTGTAAACAATTTCTGTGTTTTTCCTTCATCCAATGCTGGACTCTTATTATTTCGTCCTTCAAGGTGTCCAGTTCACTTTTCACTCCTTCCACCTGGAGGATCATCACGACTACCTCCTGATAACAGAAAATGGCAGCTTCGCTCAGCCCCTGGCTCGACTCACTGGCTCGGAGAGGCCTGCGCCGGTTAACGCCGGCCTGTATGGGAACTTCAAGGCCCAGCTACGCTTCATTTCTGATTTCTCCATATCTCTACAGGGATTCAACATCTCCTTCTCGGGTAGGAAGGCATATGTCGCTTCTGTCTGTAGGGGGAAATGGCGGGAGAGAGGCACTGATACCGTCAGTGCATTGATATGAAATGTTTGAAATAAGGATGGAAGATAAATAGTGTGGGAAAGGGAGGAATAGGAGAGTTCAAAATGTGGTGGGTGGTGTTGTCGAGGAAAGGTAAAACGCCAGATTGAAAGGCAGTGACAGGCAGACAGAAAAAAGAAAGAGACTGTCTCCTTTCAGTGAAGAGATCAAAAGCCCGGAGCCTGTCTGAAGCTTGCATAAAGTAACATGTAAGGGTTTTTTTTTTCCCTTTGTCGGTCAGTGGGCTGAATCATGCCTCAGGGCTCGCTGTTCCGAAGCGCATAATTACTACACAGGGAGGTCATACAGGTAGTAGGTGTCTGACCATGATAATAATACTCATCAAAGCATGTGGGCCAGTTTCCTGAGGACTGGGGAGACTGCGGTGGACTGAAAAATGGGCCCCATACAGAGACCAAGGAATGGATAATTACAGAGAAGTGGAAATAGATGTTTTACAGAGAGATATGGTGGAGGTGAGACAGATGGTGATGCTGAGCGAGCAGAGTTGATAGTCGGGGCAGAAAGAGAGCGACATCGTGCTACAGAAGGAGAGACATAGTCAGGAAGAAAATGAGGAAGTCTCTGTTTCCTGAGCCTTCTTGCTAAATATTTGCCTGCTGTTTGCTGAAGTGAAGCATAACTTATGCAGCCATGAATATTCATGAAACAGTTGCTGATTGTGTGGGTTTTTGTCCTTGCTTGCTCTATAATTAGCAACTATAGATTTCCCCGATTAGAATTCATTTTTTGACCTTTTAAAAGCTTTGATCAGATGCCGCCGATGCTCTCAGGCCACATCCTACCGCTGCTATAATGCTCCGCTGGGCCCAAATCAATAGGCCCATATAGTTATGCATACCGGCCAATACCAGGAGACTTTGGGAGAAATGCTGATGGCATTAAGTTGTTATTCTTCAGACCCAGTCCGAGTTGCGTCTTCCCAAATCCTAAAGCCACCAACCACCATCCAAGTGTGAAAAGATTTGCACAGAGGGTGGCCTGGTTTTTCGAGCCCATCCTTCATCTAGACATCTTAAGCTTTGGGCACGTATCCCAACCTGATGAAGTGTCCTTGAGCAAGATAGTTAATCCTCCCCTCCTGACAATATTTCTTTCTGTGGCTTGAATGTGTAGTCGCCTTTGTAGCGTGAAGCAAGCACTGATTGTCGGGGTTCATTTAGGATCAGGTTTAACCAACAAAGAGTGTCGTTATCATAAATTTGTGAGATGGTGTTTGTATTTGTCCTCGCTGATTTGTTCTTGTGTGGAATTTTTTTGCAGAGTACAATCTGGAGCCCTGTCAGGATCCTGGAACACCTCGGTTCGGCTGGCACACGGGCTCCAGGTTTGGCATCGGCGACTCGCTGTTGTTTTACTGCAACACGGGCTATCGCCTCCAGGGGGCGAGGGAGATTGTGTGCTTGGGGGGCGGCCGCCGCATGTGGAGCGCCCCTCTGCCAAGGTGTGTGGGTACGTGGTCAGCTGCTTTTTCTTTTCCTGTTTCTGTATTGCTTAGACATTAGTCAGTGTTGACATGCAACATTGTTTGGCACAGATATGAACTTTTATGAGACACTTAAAGAGTAATCGAAATTGTCCGCTAAGAACAGTTCATCCTGTAATCTTCTGTTTTTGTATTGCATAAGAGCCAGTGAATGCTTTTACAATGATCATTTAATAGTCTACTCGCCGTCTCATAATGCATCACTGCCAGTTGATAATGATTTCTACGACAGGAAAGTAATAATTGTTCATCCAAGGAAAGCAGTTACATTGTACCTTTATCTCTTTAGGTAATGATCTAGTTAAGCTATGTTTATTTGATCCCATTTGCAGAGCAAATTGTTGTAGAACTGATTTTGTCCGACTGATTTTGTGCTTGTTTGTTTTCCTTCAGCGGAGTGTGGGTCCACAGTCTCCAACAATGAGGGAGTTCTTTTGTCTCCAAACTACCCGATGAACTATGACAACAGCCACGAATGTGTGTACAGCATCCAGGTCCAAACGGGCAAAGGCATCAACGTCACCGCCAGCACCTTTCAGCTTGCACAAGGTGACATCCTCAAGGTAAATCATCGCGTTTCCTTTTCTTTGCTAACAAAAAGTAGATAACAAACAAACAGGGAGCCTGCCACAGCTGAATAAATGTGTGTAATTTCATATTTAAGTATGTGAACAGGGTCTTAGTTGGTTTTATTATGTACAAAAATGGGATTCTAAAGGAGGGATTTGATGTAGAAGTGCCAGCCAGAATACATTTTTGTTCTGACATAAAAATCTGAGGTCAAACAACAAACTGCAGCAGCATCGCTTTCAGAGGAAAAAAAAAAGGATTTATCTCTTTGCTTGAGGACATTTTAGCAGTTTTGGTAAGCACCCCAGATGGGATGTAAATAACTATGTGACATAAATTGCTATGCAATCCTGACTTCGCAGCTGGAATACACTCTTTTGGGATGCAGATGTCTTTTCTCATACTCCAACTAACGGCATTCTTAGGTATTGTTGTAGGTTTCTCATATTTAGTCCTTTTTGTGAACATCAGAAATGCAGAAATGCAGATTTGGTCTGAAAGAAAAAAAACATTGCCTCTAGAATTTCAAAGAAGATCCAAAAGTCCTTTATTTAAAGCCATTTATTATATATACATCAGGATAGGTTACATCCAGTATACTGGTGGAACTACATAACTTTAGATTTAATAAAATGTATTGTTTTGTGCATAACTTTTATGAGTTGTAATAAGTAAAAAAGGTTCAAATATATACAAAAAATCAACATTTATTGATAAAAAAGGTAAAAAGTAAATGGTTAATGGACTGTACTTATGTAGCTCCTTTCTTGCCAACCAGACTACTCAAAGTCCTTTATAAAACAATCTGTGCTCTCATTTAGCCACCCACAGCACTTTACTCTACTCTACTCATAAGTATTACACTCTTAAGGCTGTGCACTTTAAAAGTTTTAAAATTGTTTTTGGATTATAGCACTCAGTTATAAATATTTTTTTTTAATGTGCAGTTATGTACACCTTTTTATGAGTTTTTAGTACATAAGAGCTAACATGGTGTTCAACGACAACTTTAATTTATTATTAATGTTATTTATTAATTACTGAGCACCGGCAAGAACTAATAACTAAGTACTATCAGTCTCAAAAGTTTCAATGTCCGTCCACATCCATCTCAACTCATGCGGCACAGACGGTAGAGTTGTGATGGACTTTTTCAATATCTTATCTACGTTAAACAGCAATTACTGCAAACCTTGTCAGTAATGGATTCTAATAAGAAAGCCAAAGAAAAAGGGACAATAATAATACCCTGAAATTATCTGAATCATTTCATCACAGTTTGAGCAAGCTGCAGCTGCTGTGTCATGGTTTGATTTTTTGGGTTTAGTTTTTTTTTTTGTGTATTTCTCTTTATGCTGATTATGAGTTTGATATCTGATCCTTCCTGTCACTGTCTCTAGATTTCTCCACCTCCTCTGTATTCTCCATTAGCTCACATTTCTACTCACCAATCACCCCTTTCAGTGTCTCTGTCACTTTTTGGGTTTTCATCAGAAGTTCTCAGATTCTTTGCTGACATCGTCATGTCACCTTGTCAGGATTTGGTTTGCCTTTTGGATGTCCTGTACGTTTTCAGTTTAGCCTTTAAAATTGGCTTTGGTATTCATTTTGCCTCATTTGTGTCCTGCATTTGCGTATTCCCTTCAGCTACCATCCATCATTTTAAGATTATGAAATTTTATACCTTTAAATTGTTTCAGTGAGCTGATAGCTTGACCCTTTATTTTTCCAGATTGTCTGTGGCAGCACTCTTAAAACATCCCTTTCTAATAATGTGTTAAAAGAAATTCAAACATAAACCAATAGCATAAAACAAACATTAAAAATCGGACAGTTTTTCTTTTATAATTTTATCAACATATTTTTCTGCTGTAATATCTGTTCTAATCTAAATAGAGAAACTCTTTGTCTTTTTTTTTTAGCTTTATGATGGTAAGGATGGAACAGCTCCACTCCTTGGCACTTACACAGGCACGGTGATGCAGGGCCTGTCCCTTACCAGCACTTCCAACTATTTGTGGCTTGAATTCTACTCGGACCACGAGTCGACAGCAGCGGGGTTCCGCCTCATATACCACAGTAAGTTGCATTTTATTTCCCTCGGGAATTGGGCTCCTAAACCTTATCCAAATGTGAATTTAGCCTCATTTTAAGAGCCTGGCAATTCAAGTAGCTGAGTTTAAAAGAAGGTTTTAATTGACCCTCACCCTGCCTCTTCGTGTCTCTCACTGTCAGGGAATCCATTAGGCACAGTGTGATGTTTCTGCCCCTCTCCAGCAGGAAAATGAGCAATTTTCTTTTCGTCTCTCCTGTCCTTCTGTCTCTCTCTGTGTGAATTCCCGTTCCTTCTTTTTCTTTTGCACTCTACTCCGGCAATTAGCGTCCAATGCTGCCTAACTGTACCTTGTTAAAACAAGTGAATTATTGTTGGGACTGTTTGAAATCACTGTTTAGATGTGTGTGGGTGTGTGAGAAGGTGGGGTAAATGTGTTTTTTTTTTTTTTTTTGGATACACTGTTTACAGTGTGTGCTCTTTCCCACATGCATGAGTGGATGTGTGCATTGAAAGTTTTGGCCATCGCTCTAAGTAGGCCAGTAATGAATGGATAGAGTTAAGTTTCCCCTCTAATGGGCTTGCTGACTGTGTGTTGTTGCTAACCATTTCTAATTTATTACTGTGACAAGAAGATGCTGTGGCGGGACTGCATTTTACTGTCCAATTTAAAGTGTTTTTGTTTCTCACCTGCAATTGAATATTCCGAGTATTATTATTTTTTTTTGTAAAGGTTTACTTGGATGAAAATCAACAACTAGTCTTAAAAACAGGTTGTTTTAAAGTTTAATCATTTTTGAACAATGTAAAGGCATTGTTTTGCTAATTTACACTTAGTATACTCACAGTTTGTGATAATTACATCAAATGTGCCAGGTACAGATGCTAAACTATCAATTGTCATCCTGGCAGATCTGAGTAAACTAAGAAAATTTACATGTATCAATACTATAGGCTCATCACAGCACAATACCTAATTACCATCTGTTTCTAAACGCAACTGCAATTAGTCGAGTCGAAATGCCTTAATTACAAACTGCCCTGTTGAGTTACGGAGCAAATTATTATTAGGAATCACAGACTGTAATTGGTTTCTTTTGTGATTTTTTTCTTTTTTTTTTTTTTTTCCAGATATGTGCTCAAGGTAAAAAGCATTATGTAGGCCTAGCACCTTTTATCTATTTGAAAGTGCAGTCTTCATTTGGTCTTTTCATTTAGATTGAATGGCTTTTTATACTTGGAGAGGATTGACTGATGTATGAATCAAAGAGGGCAACGAGAAGGTGGGCTGTGGCCTGCCTAAATCTTGTCTGAACATGAAATCTGATCATGTTTTCATGACTTTTTTACCCAAAGGCCTGAGGTAATTTTCTAAATGTGAGCATTAACTGCTGGGGATTTATATTGGCCATGACACTTGTAATACTACAGTGCTATAACACCTAGCACCGACACAGACCTCGCTGCGAGAAGAGCCCATAAATCAGCGCCACTGGGTTTATGTGCAGTCACTGTTGCTGCATAGCAGAACACTTGTGTTTTGTACCTGGAAGAGAGGAGCCCATATAAAGGCCATGGTCGTGTTCAGACAAAAGAGTTATTGCGTCGTTCTCTTGTTTGTGGTTGTTATTTAATGGGTTCTGTAATCCCAAAGTGATCCAATTGGTTGGGCTGTTTCTCAATCGTAGTAAATGTCCACACTCAATTGAACATTTAATTGTGAATGTCTAATTGTGCTCTCTGTCCAAAAGGAATCATTTACTGCCAAGTCATATAAAAGGACTGTAAGCCTTCATCTGTGCTCAGCCGGAAATTAATTCTCAAACCTCAATCAATACCTCTTTGCAATACAAATGGATGGAAATGTGGCTCTGGCAAACAAAATAACTGCTTTTCAATGGACTTCACTAAGTGCTGACTTTCAGTTCTTTGTTCATTTATGCCTACGCTCATTTCTTGGGTTTTTTCACGTTTTATTTTATCTATTCAGGTTTTGAGCTGTCTCACTGTGATGATCCAGGGGTGCCGCAGTTTGGTTTCAAAATCAGCGACCAGGGTCACTTTGCTGGAAGTTCCATCACGTTCGGCTGCGAACAAGGTTACACTCTGCACGGGAGTGGCGTACTCAAGTGCATGACTGGGGAGAGAAGAGCATGGGACAACAACCTCCCGTCGTGCATTGGTAATCCTTTCTGTTTTCTCTTTCCCTCCGTCTTCATCCTTTTCCCATTTTCTCAAAAATATCAGACCAAAATCTCCATGTCATTGTGTCTCATGGTCCACTACTCTGCCACTGTTTGTGTCTTATTTTGTTATTCAGAACAGGCATGCTGTCAACAGTACTCAGCTAGGTGTTAATCCAAAGGATTTATCCCAACATGATTTCCACTTAATTGCTTGGTGTTGAAAGAACACACACTGCTTGTCATTTTGTAGGAGAATATAAACAACAGTGATGCTTTATTGCTAATCATTGATCTTTCTTTGTGTTGCTGATGCAGAACTGACTGTGCAGAATCATTAAGACCCCCAGAGTGAAGAACTCTCAATTGCTATTGAGCTTTCAATGCACTGCTTTGACTCTGCTTCGTTCATGGGCCATGCATTTGATCCATCAGCATCTTTCTAGAAGTGGAGGCCTAATTATTTGCGTATTCATATCCTATGGATGCATGTACATGAACCACAGCCATGCTGAGACAAAGAGCCTGAAATGGTAAAGCTATTACCTGCACGCAGCGTGAGCCTAAAAGGTGTTGAGGAGCAGGATATGCTGCTGGGTGTCTGCCAGTGATGGATTAGGGTACAAATGATTTACAAATTTCAAACGTGAGCGAAATTACACTTTAAATGCCATCAGTTTTGTTTTTTAACTGCCTGTTTTCAGTGAAGCATGCCTTTGGTTTGGCATTCTGTCTAGCAATGACCAATAAAGGACAAAAGACCTAAATTAGCCCATTAACTGCCTTTTTAAAAAGCATTGGATTTCTAAATGGTCAACATTTTGTCCCTTTTGTCCCTGTGTTGAATGTGAGAAGAAAATTCCTGCCATTTCTTGAAGGCCACAGCCTTGCTTCCCTCAAGTACTTTCGCAACTGCCCTCTGTTATGATACTGATTATAGCTCACAATTGTAGCAATCTAGTGCAATTTTCTCATTAATTAAGTGTCCTCTAGTCTGTAATTTAGAAAGCAAGACGATAACCAGGAAAGGGACAACATACTGTAGGCTTGATGATGAGATATTCCTCAAGTCATTGGCATTTTTTTCTTTCTTTCTTTTATTTCCCTTTTTGTTAGCAGTGTTTATCTAGAAGCTCATGATGAGATGAAAGTCTTTTTACAGATAATGTGTGAAATCATTAGAAGGCTGAATTAGAGACAAAACACAGGAGCAAGTCTTTGCAACTACGGTATCCTTTGGCTCATTTTGATTTCGTTGAGCTGCAGTGAGATATAAGCTGGCTCACTTGAACTTGTCTCTATGTAACATGTAAGGGAGCATCTCATTGGGCTGTAAGGGAGTCTCAAAAATGTCTCAAAACATTCGCAACAGTTCTCAATTTTCTCAACTGAGTCACAAAGGCGTCATTTATTCATTTAGTTTCCATTTAAATTCTAGAGTGTTGGAGTCTGACAGGTGCATGGGAGCTCACCAATGTCTGGAAACATCGGAGGCTTCATTCCTTTATGTCCAGGTCTGAAAAAAAAGTGGTCAAAACCTTAATTTTGAAATTGTACTCTAGTAAATCAAGTCATAAATGTAGAAGTGGCTACTATGGTGTGTGTAAAGCAGGCCAAGAAAACAATAATGTGGGCAGAGGTGGACGACCCAATAATGTCCACAACCATATAAAATAGGTTTAAAAAAACTGCCTGCTCGGAACAAAGTCGTATGGATTGTTGGTCAATTGGTCACAAACAGTAAGAATTCAATAAGACTGCAATATATTTTGTTGCACGTTTTAGTCTTTAACTGTCTCAACCTAATGAGATACCCCCTTCTGTTAAGATCAGTGCAGATGTTTTTCTTTTGGTTAATGAGCTCTGACTCTTTTGTGTCCTCTGGTTTGGTTGGTCCTGGTTAGTTGGGCATTAACATGTCTTGTGTCTTCAATTTAGTTTTGTATTTTGTTTAGTAGATTGCAGCCATGTCTGCTTTTGTTTTGTGTTTTTGAGAATAAATCTGTATTTCTTTTTTTAGAAATTCTTTGCCTTTGTTTGCACTCTCAATCCAAATTCAAAAACCACTCACCCAACATGACACCTTTGTAAGACGTTTATGTGTCTCGTGTTTGTTTTTGTCTGTGCGAACAGCGGAGTGCGGTGGCAGTTTTAAGGGTCAGTCTACAGGCCGGATCCTGTCTCCAGGGTATCCCTTCCCCTATGATAATAATCTGAGGTGCACCTGGACCATTGAGGTCAACTCTGGCAACATTGTCAGGTAAATCCAGCTTTAGATCTGCACATCTGTCAGTACATTCAAACGTAAATGTAAAGCAGGTCATTCAGTGACAATCTTTTGATAAAACTAAAATGACTTTAAGTTTATTGAGTAGAATGAGCTGTAAATGCTTCTTATAAACTCAAAGATCGATTAACATGTTCACACCTCAAAGGAGAAAAACATCCTAAAGTGTTTTTTGCGGTATGTTAAGTAACTAAAGACTGGGCTTAATATACCATGTCATCAAGGGAAAATGGCCAGCAGCAGCTCCATTACCGATGAATGGTAGAGGGACTTTGACAGCCCCCAGGGGAATATTCCTAAAACATGAAAGGCTCTCTTTTTTCCCTTTTTGTTGCAAGCTCCATGTATTACTGTGTAACAGAACTCATTTTGGCGTAAAGGTCAACGTAAACAGTCACCCTCACTGACACTTTTTGTCAGAAGAGCTGCTTCAGGCCATCTTTTTAATGCGACTGCAGAGAATATTGTGGTCTCGTGCTTTATTTTCTTCAATTTTGAAGAAATTTATGGACAAAAACTTAGCTGAATTACTTAAAAGCATAGAGACAGTGATTTATGGTAATTTTTTTGCGTTGATCTAATTTTTCTTCCATATCAGCTCTTATATGAACATTTATTTCTTGCTGTGTTTTGACAACAAAATTGCTTAAGGGAAGGCAGACAATAATTTAACATAATATAATTAAATAAACTGTAATACCACTATTGAGCTGATTCATTTTTTTCCATCCATCTTAAATTCAGAGAAGGCAAATGCTTTTGGCTAAAGGTTTCTTATTTACCTTTTTTCAGTCTCCAGTTTCTTGCCTTTGACACGGAGGCGTCTCATGACATTTTGAAGGTGTGGGACGGACCTCCTGAGAATGAGATGTCTCTAAAGGAGGTCAGTGGCTCGCTGCTGCCTGAGGGGATCCACTCCACTCTCAACGTGGTCACCATTCAGTTTGAGACGGACTTTTACATCACCAAGTCTGGTTTTGCCATCGACTTCTCAAGTGAGTATTTATTACTAAAATCTGCTCCATCTCTAAAACACTTGTTTGCAGCTTATTTTCCTCAAAGCCCCCTTTTCTTACTTCTAAACCAAGCTGAGCACTCCAGTTACGCAATACTCCTCACATCTCCTAAAGGCCTATTATCTCTTTATTAAAATGATAAAAGAATAAAGTAAGTAGTTACAAACTTTTATTTGTAAAAAGGAGCAAAAACATTAAGACCTGAGTTAAAGAGTTTTAATCTGATTTGTTTTGGTGATTTTGATGTACAAGCAAAATACTATTTTCACAAATTCTCAGCAAACAAGATCACCCCCCCCCACACACACACAGTTTGATAAAGATTAAAACTCATTTGAATTATTCTATGCAAATATTGAGTGGAAAATGAAACACCATGCATGCCATATAAAAGGTGTAATCTTTTCTTAGCATGCTGGTGTAGATGCTTAACGTAAAGATCAATCCTGAGGAATTGGGTGCTTCCAAACAGATTGAGTTTACAGATCCTCTCTCCAGTTTGCCTAAGGCTACTGGTTTTTCAAAAACTAAAAGAGGACATGCGCAGAAAGTAAATGATTCCATCGAGAATACGCTACAGTAAAAAAAAATATTTTTTATGTGGTAGTTTAGACTTAATGTGTCAGTGAAAATGCAGGACAAGAGAGGGGCTTAATTGTAATTCTGTTTTCTGCAGAACATGCATTCTCTTTTCACTGACTCATCTTCTATTTCTGATTCAAACGGGATCTTTACTACAGTGTTTATTATCGTCATTATATCTCTCGTACCGTGGATGTTAAATATCATCCATGCATTTTGAAATAACAACCAAAATATTTGCTCTAAAATCATCTGGGGTTGGCCTTGGGGTGTTGTGGTGTTTTGATGCTTTTAACAACTTGTTCTTCTTTTCTGGTTCTCAGTTTATGATTTATTGCTGGTTTGTATTCAGCTCATCTTGTTAATGTCTTTCTAAGGTTTTGTGCTGTGTTGGAGCATCATTATTTGTTTGCTGATGGATGTGGGATCTAAGTTTAATGGCATACTGTAGTTCTGTGTCACAAAGGTAGCTCAGTCTAACATTGATGAGATCACTATGGTAACAACGGCTGAACTCATCATCTGCAAAAGCCGTTTTAGTCCAGAGTTTCAAATTACTTCCTTTTTAAAAATAAATCATTTAGTTACTGATGACGTTCCAGATAAAAAATAGACTTAATATTAAGGGCCTAGAATTCCTACAAGTCTGCTTGATGCCTTTTTGTTGTAGAGTTAAAAAAAAAGATCATCTTGTGTTGAGTTAAAGCCATTTTGGTTTAATTTATGCAGATGCTACAAGGCATGAGCCCATGTGATAGTGTTAGATTTTTCTAGATATGTTGAGGCTCAATATGTGTTGAGGAGGACTCTTAGCTACCACATTAGTTCAATATTTGTAAATTAAGTCATAGCTGTATTTGTGTTGATATGAAGTTGATTAGCTGTAGCAGCTATCTTGAATTGGGGTGACTGCAAAAAATAGCACAAGTTCTTACTTTCTGAAAGTTTCATCGACTGATGAATCGATGGATGGATGCGTATATGGGTATGTGTATGTTGGTTGACAGGAAATTAATGATTTGGTGCGAAAATCTAGTGTCACGATTTGACATTTTTCAATGCAAAAAAATAATTTCCATGCCCTTCTTAACTTGTAATTTACTGAAATTAATCATTATTAACAATTGTTTAACCTCAAAACTGCAGTTTTTAAATTAAATTGTGCTGAAACAGCAAGTTTCTCAGTTGATCTACAATGCAGCCTAGGTGGAGTAGTTGAATGCCTTCAACACAATGCATTTTCATAAAAAAGGTTCATAGATAAAATAAAAAATTCTGTATTGTTTGATGCATAGTGCATATTGAACCTAGAGCACTGTATGGAATGATTTGTTGCACCCCTAATGGGTGGGTAGGTAGATAGATGGGTACATTGGTGGATGGATGGATGGATGGATGGATGGATGGGCATTTAAGTAGATGGATAGAAATAATCTCATGTAGTCTTTGCACAGTTTACATCTGTAGGCACAAAATAAGAAACAAAAACTTCACTGCAGGATATTTAAATATACTAATAAACTTGTAGGTTGGATGGGTGCATATTTCCTGCCACCCATAATGCTTTGCTGTTTGGCCACAGTGAGAAAAACAGTTGTGGGTTGTGGTACAAGTTACCTTTTCTAGGATTCCACAAGTATTAGAAAACATTATTTTGTGTTTGTGTATCAGATTGTTTATTTTATTTGGTTGTTATGGGCATGTTGTGAAACTTTTCATGCAAAAAAAAAAAAAAAAAAAAAAAAAAAAAAAACATCCTGCAGATGTTTTGTTGATCCAGTTTTTACAACAGAATCCCAGCTGTGTTGAACTCACAGTTTGCCCTTCTGGTCTGTTTTTGTTGTTTTTGCTCTCTGTTCTCCCCTCTCACTTAGTCCTTCTTGTCTAATTACCACATCTGCTTTGTTTTGGTCTTACTGGCTTAGTAATTATCAGGAATGTGAATATTAAATGATTTTTACCAGTTCATACAGTTTTTTGGTGGACAACTCTTTCGGTGCCATTCCTGCTGCATAGCTATATTTCTTATTTTCTTATTGTATTATTTTTTCATTATCAACACTGACTGTTAGGAGTAAAAAAGATAGCTAGTAAAAACAGGAACAAACACTGTAAATAATGTTTAGTGACTTAGTTAAACCACAATGTTTCTTTCATTCTGATCATCTTTTTTAACATGAATAAAGTTAGTTTGTGTGCAAGCACACACATTTGACAGTAAATACCTTAATAAATTACAATATTTTTTATTTATTATTTTCTTTTGTATTGTATGGAGTGACTTTGGATTGAAAAAAAAATGCACTCAAGGCCACAAGATAACTCATGGTCACAAGCTTATTAATGCGTGGTCACAAGCTAATTATTGCTGTCATCTCCTGGCTGTTTAACATGTGCAAGTTTGATTTCATTTTATTATAGGAATGAATGACACACTTTAGTCACTAACTTTAGGCGTGAATTAATTCATAGCATTATATGTTGCAGCTATGAGACATACTGTAGCTGTCGACCGGAATTGCCCAAAAAGCTATTTGTTTTTGAAGCTTAACACTCAAAAGAGGCCTTTTTTTCTCATTCTGTAACTTTGCTGCGGAATGATTCGGAGTTGTCAAATTCAAAAACCAGTAAAAAAAGGTCAGTTTCCAGACATTTACCTCATTCAAAGTCAATGTCACCTCTGAAATAGTAGGCTACTGTGAAAAATAAACCATTTAGATTGAATCATGGAGGTATAATATTTGGAATAAGTGTGGGGTACCTTTGAACAGTTAAAAAGAAATGCACATTCATTAATAATCTGACTCCAACAATGTATGTATCTCTGACAAAGACATACAGCTCAGAATTATTTTTGTGGCCTCCAGATTTTTTGTTGACACACATTTTTATTTTATTTATTTATTTTATCCAATCACCATATGCTCTCTGTAACTATTGCACTATATTGTGTTTGAGAGCAGAATCATTTATTTTTAGATGTACTAAACTGGAACATTTAGTTTTGATATGAGATCGTTAGAAGTATATCGTATTGACCACAGATAGAAGCACGACCCTTGTTTATGTAGTTCATGGTTTTCAGTCCCTCCTTCTCAGGACTTTGTCTCTGTTTGTCTTAGAAGCACTGTGTGCTCCTTTAGATTAGGATTTGTTTTTTTTATATTCTGCCATGCTGTTTGTTCCTGTTTTTTTTTTTACTTTCATTTGCTATTTATTATTATAGGTTTTCTCCACGACACACAAGCCCAGAAAAGTCTGATCTAGGAAGTCAAATGCAATTTAATAATCTTTGGCATTTAATTACAAAATTTTTGCTTTTTTTAGAGTAATGAAGAAAAACAGCATTTTTTTAAACAAAAATTTAACTTTAAATCTTACTGGGTCAAAGCAGAGTCTGGGATAATGGTGCAATATTTAAAGGAACCATTAGATTTTTAGCAGATCGCTCTCAAAGCCCCGAGCTGCAGCACAGCTGCGCTTTGGCTGAAATCAGTCAGTAATTTGCTCAGTGTTAGTTACATTTTCAACTTAACAGCTGTCTGCCATGAGATGTAACACTGTGCGCATGTGTTCTCTCTTGGTTTCGCTGATGTCCTGCCAGAGGATCCACATGCACATCTGCTGCTCTCTGCGAGTCATGTGAATGCTTGTCTGCCCTTCAGGTTCACTCGCAACAGCCTGCAGAGATCCCGGTATCCCAATGAACGGCAGTCGCAACGGAGAGGGGCGGGAGCCCGGCGACTCTGTGACCTTCTCCTGTGATCCGGGTTACGAGTTGCAGGGAGAGAGCAAAATCACCTGCATCCAAGTGGAAAACAGATACTACTGGCAACCCAGCCCTCCAAGCTGCATCGGTGAGGAAGACGGAGATAAACTGACCTGGAGAGAGGGGGGCGGATATGTGGAGGTGATGGAGAAGGCCAGGTGGATTGAAGGCGAGAGAGAGGGGAATGTAAGGGATCAGAAGTAAAAAAAAAAAAAAAAAGAGAAATGGTGAGAAGCAGAGGGACGACGTCAGTTTTCTTACAGGCTGCAGCAGATGAGTGGGCCTTTCTTACTGGTGACTCTTCAGAATTGCTTGAGCTGTTGCTAGCTTGTATGTGGAGGAATCTGTCGCTGGTTAGACACTCAGACCTACAGTCTTTATTAAGTTGTCCTATTAGAGCTTAACAGCTAATTACTTAACAGTGCAATTAGAAATTATCACACTAAGTTGTTTTTAGGAAGTCTTTAGTTACTGTTGACTTGTCTAAGAATGTTTTATTCTGCCTCAGAATAACTTTTGCATTTGCATGTTTTGTAGCACATTGACAAAACGTCACAGACTAGCATTAGAAATAACAAACTAGATGTAAAAATAGAGTGTCTTAACCAGTCATGACAACTTCCAGTTTATCAAACCTGACAAATGACATGCAAAGTCAGAGTGAGGCTTTGTAATTTTCACACATAATGTATATTTTTTGATGTAAAGAAACATTAGGCCAAATCAGCTTCAGTCACAGTCAATTCAATTCAATTCAAAAATACTTTATTGATCCCAGAGGGAAATTAGGTATCATAAAATGGATGAATCATAAAAGCATGAGTTTTTATTAACTGACAATTTATTTTATGTTTTAATTAGATATGTGCTACATTAATATGGTCCAAAGGGTTCAAACTGTTTTTTAGAGAAGCAATGAAATTGGTTGAACATTGTCAAACATCCTGGTTTGTTCTGATAAATAGATAATACTGTAGCTTCAGGGATACAAACTCTTAAAGGCATTCATCATAGTCATTGGGAATAAGTCTAACTCATTTTTCCAATTGTTATATTTTATCATTTATTGGTTTATATGCTGTGTGCTTCTTTGCTTACCAGATTAAATGCCTTGGGTCTAAAGACTGCTTTTATCATAATGCTGAGGTAAAATGGGTTAGCTTTCAGTGTTCTCTGTTTTTGCACCTGGCAGATGATGCTGGAATATTTCGGCTAAGGTTTATATTTCAGCCATTTACTTTACAGTATGGATCAAAAGTTTGGACACACCTTCTCAATTAAAGAGTTTTCTTTATTTTCAAGACTATGAAAATTGTAGATTCACACTGAAGGCATCAAAACTATGAATTAACACATGTGGAATTATATATAACAAAAAAGTGTGAAACAACTGAAAATATGTCTTATATTCTAGGTTCTTCAAAGTAGCCACCTTTTGCTTTCATTACTGCTTTACCCAAACCTTTGGTCTATACTGTATAAATGACCTGGTTAAGCTCATTCCTTTCCCGTCTTAAGCTGAAGTGAGCTTAGTTAAAGACTTTACATCAGGACAGGCATGACTAAAGACATTTTGTGATCACTGCATCCTTCTAATTATTTTCTTTTTTTTAATCTTTAAAGCTCCATGTGGTGGTAATGTCACCGGGTCTTCTGGATTCATCCTCTCTCCCAACTACCCACATCCCTACCCCCACAGCAAGGACTGTGACTGGCTAATTACAGTTCACTCTGACTATGTCATTTCCCTGGCTTTCATCAGGTAATTCAACATCATCATTGTGATTTGGTAATGTTTCTTTCAGATTTTCTCTGCAGGATGTGTGCGTGCGATGCCAGGTCAAACTGTCCTTTCCACCGATGCAGCTTTTCAGCTCTGACAAAGGCTGATGCTTTGTGTGACAAATGTTTCTGTTAGCATTCTGACTGTTTAAATCTCTTTTTTAATCATTTTATAGTAACATTTATATACTCTTCAAATTTAATGTACTTTTATACTCAGCATTTTTATTATGTATCTTGCACCTAGTTTAGAAGTTTAAGTTTAGAAAAAAAATGAAATTGTTTGTTGATTTTTAGCTGGATGATGTCCTTAAATCCCAAATGTGTCTAAATCCCAATAAGTAATAGAAGATTTATTTATTTATTTATTTATTTATTTATTTATTTATTTATTTATTTATTTTTTAAAGAGATCTGTAGGATTGTGACGTTTTGAAAGTATTTGTGAAACATGCCAGATTGAAAAAAAATAAATCAAAATCAGGATGAAAAAACATTTCATCCTTTTAAGCGCATGGTCTGGTAGCTTTACAGGATGGAGCCCTCTGCAAACCTGTGGTCAGTTTGTAACTTGCCCGAAAACAGAATAAACTCAGTTCTCAGTGGATGCTCAGCAGCTTGGTTTGTACCGTGGAATTGCTTGTTTTCTGCAGTGGAACCAGCTATAACATCACAGTATTGAGTAAAGTTGCCCATGTGTGTTATGCAGAGGGCCCAAGTTTGAGTCCAGGTGTGTTTGGAGATAGGGGAGCGCTGAATTTCCTCTACAGACACCTAGAAGGCCTTTAAAGCCACTTCGCTGAAATGTGGTGCAACAAGATTTCCGGATGACTCCCGTTTGGCAAAATTGTGATACGAGGGGAGCTCATTTCTAGTGCCGGATGATACCCAGACCATAAACCTTACACTATTTATTACAAACTAAGCATGTAGCTTAAATGCAGCGAGATGAAATACAAACAGAACAATTTAAAGTAATTTTTACAAACATTTCCTTTATTTGTAGCCGTTTGTTTTTATTTTAAGTCAGTTTCATGAAAAATATCCAAAAGCAGCACTGGTGCATTCTCACATTTCATTTTTATACTGAAGCCTCTCAGATTATGTCCTTAAAAAAAAAAAAAAAACATTTAATAAAGTTGCCTCAATGCTGCTTTCTCTCCTGGGACTGTCAAATGAAAGGATGGAGATATGATTTTAAATTGAAGCTGCCTTGATCTAACTCAAACGCAATTATCTCCAAGCTATTTACATTTTTGTCATAAACCGTGCTCATTATTTTGGAAACAAATGCTCCTCTCTCTCTCGGTGCCACGCGTGATTTGATATACAGTGCTACAATATGAAGCGATCTTTTCACACCGCATTGCCGTCGCCGTCCGGGTAGATTTTTGTGCCACCGCAGTGTCATAACCGTTTAATCTCTTCTCACCTCTTGGGGGAGGCGGCAGCGGTGGAGGAAAATCTTTTTTTTTTTATCTCTTCGTCTGAAGACGCACAGCAAATTGCTTGGCACGACTTTCCTTTTTGCCCGTGCTCGTCTTGAAATCCTAATGCATTCTAAATTTCTCATTGCGACTGTACAATCTGGTGGTTAAGGTTTGGGGAGGGGAAAAAAAACAAACTGTTTTCTCTCTTATTTGTTTCTTTCATTTCGTTGCAGCTTCAGCATCGAGCCCAACTATGATTTCTTGTACATCTACGATGGACCAGACAGCAGTGCCCATCTGATAGGCAGTTTCCAAGACAGTAAACTTCCAGAGAAGATTGAAAGCACTTCTAACTTCATGTACTTGGCATTTCGGAGCGACGGTTCTGTGAGCTACACTGGCTTTCATTTGGAATACAAAGGTACTTTAATTGCCTGTGCAAAGTGGGACTCTGTGTATGTTTCCACTGAATATGCTTATGTGTTAGAGCAGGGGATTTACTTTGCTGAATTATAAATGAATGAATTTGAAATGAAGAATTTGAAATATGATGCTGTACACAGCTAAGTTATCTAGCCTTGAATCCATCCCTCTTTCGTTTTAAACATGTTTACCAAATGAATGAGCTTTAATTTATAGTTTTATGAAATGAGGCCAATGCTTGTGTTCTGAATAAGGGATATTTATTCTAATTTATGCCTGAGCTGGAGTCCTTCTCGTGTTAGAGGGTTGTTTCTGTTGTAAAAGCTTTGTTTTTTTGATTGGCAGCAAAACTGCGGGAGGCCTGTTTTGATCCTGGGAATGTAATGAATGGCACTAGAATGGGTGCAGACTACAAGCTGGGATCTATGGTGACATTTCACTGCGAGGCAGGCTACCTGCTGCAGGGCCACTCTACCCTGACGTGTGTCATGGGCAACAGCAAGAGACCGGAATGGGACAGAGCCAAACCCAGCTGTCAAGGTAAGAGACAATGTTTCGGGAATAACAAAAGACCTTTGTTGGGCAGCAGAGAATGGCACCCCAGTTGACTGCCAAACATTTTATTGTTTGTAATACGAAAATAGCTGAACATTTGGTGGATCTACAACCTTGTGGATAAAACGTGGATTACAGCAGCAATTCTGCAGGCAGTTTCAAGCCGTATCTTTACAGCTCCTCCAGCAAATTCCAAGTCTGCTCTGGGGTATTACGCAAGTTGCACTGCAGATGGCCAATCCACCTGTCCATTTCACTCTCCATAATCTCAACATTCGTGAACAAGATTTGGAAATACATAAACTTCCATACTTTGGGCTGCATTACCCCAAAGCTAGAGAGAATTGTCTCTTGTCTGGCAGAGAATCATGGATTCAGACTTGAAGGTTCTGACTCTAATCCTGTGCCTTTTCATATGTTCTGAGGCCTATACTACAAAGCAGCCTCAACATATCCAGGGTTCCTTTAATAAATCCATCTTAACTCACCCCGACAATGAAGATTCTGCTTAGTGGTGCTACAAAGCTGGTTATCAACTTGGTAAGTCAGCTCAGGGTTTCTGAGTCTGAATATGTGAGCATTCTTGTAAAACAAGTGGAGGTGTGTCTGAGGACCAATCACAAAAGAAGGCTGACAAAAGGAGAAGGCAGACATGTGAGATTAATAAGATTACCAGTACCACTGCCACAGTTCCACAAAACACAAGTAGATCCACTGATTATATGGTGTATGTAGTTGAATTAATGTGCTGAGGGTGCTGCTTTTCACTGAGACTAACAAAGTTTTGCCTTGTTCTGTCAACAGCAATCCTAACTTAAAAAATATACTAATAAATTAAGATAAAAAACCCTGAAAATAATTCAGTTCAGCGAGAAGAGTTATCAGTGAGTTTGTAAAAAAATGTGGACATTTTATAAGAATAATGTGGGGTGAAAATGAGATAATGTGTCATAGGTAGGTAAAAATAATCAACAGTTCTTGATTTAAAACCACATAATCTATTGGCCACTTTGGCCAAGACCTTCAGTGTGCACCAGGGCGTTTAGCAGCCAAGTGTAAAGTGACCGGGGCAGGAGTCACTTCCTCTAGATCTGAGGCCATGATTCTGGACAGGAAAATGGTGGAATGCCCCTTCTGGGTTGGGTATCTTGGTGTTTTGTTCACATAAGTGATGGCAGGATGAAACAGGAGTTGGATCTACAGATTTGGGCCTTGTCCTCAGTAATGAAGGCGTTGCTTCTGACAGTCATAGTGAAAAAAGACCTGAGTCAAAAGGCAAAACTCTCGATTTACTGGTTCGTCTTTGATCCAACCCCCACCTATGGACATGAAGCGTGCATCATGACTGAAAGAACAAAATCCCGGAAACAAGCCGCCAATATGAGCTTTCTTCGTAGGGTGGCCGGGCACAGCCTTAGAGATAGGGTGAGGCGCTCTGTCATTCTGTGGGAGCTCAGAGTAGAGCCACTGCTCCTCTGCATCAAACGGAGTCAGTTGAGGTGGTTTAGAGGTCTGATTAGTGCCTCCTGGACGCCTCCCTTTAGAGGTGTTCTGGGCACGTGCCACTAGTAGGAAGGCCAGGGGAAGACCCAGGACTTGCTGAAGAGATTATATATCCCCTCTGGCCAGGAAACACCTTGGGGTCTCCCATTATGAGGTAGAAAGTGCCAACAGGGAGAGGGAGGTCTGGGTTTCTCTCCTAGACCTGTTGCCTCCGCAACCAGACTACGGATAAGCAACAGAAGATGAAGATGGAGATTATTTAAAACCAGCTGACATGAACAAACTCCAGATTGATCTGGATAAATTGACATATCCCATAAATATAATTTTTAGTGTGTGTTAAAGGAACCATCCAGGAGGCTTTATCAATTGAAAATGTGGCATTCTGAATTGATAAAGTCTGCTGGAATGGAAGCAAAATGTCTTCGGCTTCAGAATAGAAGTCTAGATGTTTCTTTTTATTGATCGTGACCTGGATGACTGAGAATCTTCTCCATCTAACAGGCCAAACAAAAGTAAGATTGTCCCACTGTTTTGCCCCTGTAGTTTTTCATTTTTATCATTTTCTAAAAAGCATTGACGTGTAATTTATAATCCAGCACAAGTGACCATGGAGACAGAACCAGCATCTTGATGACAAAAAACCCCCAAGCTGGACCTAAAGTTACCTAAACAAGCCACTATTCAGGCCCTTGGTCTGGTCTCTCTCTAGTGTATCTACCTTCTGTTTAAGTCTGCAATAGTCAGAGTGTTTCCACCTAAAATGATCCAACTTTTTTGTGAGGACTCCACTATCACAATCCTAGAGAAGAGGAAAAGAGAGAAATAATTCAAAGAATATCAAGACACCACCGTGCACTTCTCCACAGGGTAGAATTACTCCATTTATAATATTTGAAGTGTAGTATCTGCTAAGGTTAAATTAGAATGTAGTTCTCAGTTTCAACACTGCTGAATGGGATCACACACGTTCACACCTGGGAGCAATTCATTACTTTTACAGTTGGTACCTGCATAACTGCACTGATCAGCCCCGAAGATAGGTGTAATACTAAAGAGATCATCAGCATCTTATTTCACTTTGAGACTAAAGCCAAAGACCCACCTGTGCTCAAAGTACTGTTCACAGATGATGTATGTTTATTTTCACATCTTTGTTTAGTGCCAACAAGCTGAAGCAGATGATTTTTCTCATGCAATAATTGAAACACGGCTTTTTTAAATTAAACATTAAAATAACTAAGCATTAAAACATCAAAATCCTTTTATTTAAATAAATCACTGATTGTAAAACTAAAAAAATATATTTTAAAACATTTTCTCAGTAATCAATGGCAATTCATCCCCAGACAAACCAAACCTTTGGGGTTGTATTGCTTTTAATTTGTAGCCCTCCTTTAGGATTGCTGATCCTTTTTCTGTTGAAGTGCCTAAAGTTGGACGGATTCCTTGTGACCACTTAGCTGACTTTATAAATTATTTTTACATAGGCTTATTTTATACAACAGGTTAGTGTTAAGTGGTTTTAATCCTACAGCGACAAACATTTGTCTGAAAACAGTTGAAAGCAAAGCCTGGACTGAGAAAAGGTGAAATGTGTCACTGTCTAAAGTTAAAAAGGTTAGAAACCTATTTCTCACGGTACTGCTTTACAGCTCTATTTTGTCACATTGAGTCAGTACCTCATGCTAAGCTAATTATAAAATCGAATTTTAGTTTAAATCCAGAATTGTCTTGAATAAGAATAATTTGCATTTAATTGTTTTTTGACAACTATTAAAGGGTTGCTATTCAAGTATTTTCTGTTCAAAAACGTCACCTGACATCAAATGTGCAAAACTGCACATTCCAAATAAACATGGTGAAACCTAGCCTGGTAAAAACCAGACCCTTGTCCTTCACTTTGCTTCGTACGAGGGTCTGGACTCTCGGCTATAGAAAGCGAT
>JAUBOC010000050.1:13204109-13216341 GCA_032275365.1 Anablepsoides cearensis | reverse complement strand
TCTGAAGCCATTCTATGGGCCTGCTAAACGCTAATAACGTCCATTTAATGGACTGATAACATCCGAACCGGCTGAAAGTGGAAACACATTTAATCCTTCACTCTGTTTTGTGAGTTTGATAACTTGGAAAAAATAAGCAAGGTTTTACATTTTGGTGTGTGGCTGCATCTTGGTGTAAGAAATCAGCCATCCCTATCATTTGAGTAAAATATGCTTTGTGAATTTTATAATGCTTAAAAGTACAGTTTAATGTAATGGTTGGAGTGGCAGGTGTTCTTGGCCACCCTCTGGCTCCATCATTGTACTTGGTGGTGGATAAAAGCAAACAATTTGATTTTAATGTATAATTATAAATGTAAAATTGTTAAGATTATTACTAATTTTGATTTATGTTTAATGTGTAATAGTAAACAAATTATATGCAACTTTTTTGATATGTTGATAAATTAAAATCACTGTGCATTTTCTGCATTGCCATTGCTGCTAAAAAGGAGCTTGTTAGCATTTTGCAGGCTTCTCTGCCTGTGACAACTAACATATGGTCCTATCACAGAGATAAATGAAGGACAAGCAGTCACCTCTTTATGATTGTTGTGTTTTATAATCTGACTTGACAAGAACTGTTCTGACAGAAATCAAAGGAGCAAAAATAACACAGAATCTTTAACATTAAAAAAGGTGTTTTTCATTTACCTGTTAAAAATAAACACATACAACTGTATGACTGAGGGGACAAAAAGTGTGAAATGCAAAAAGTCTTATAAAATACGTGTTTTGGAGGAAGGATCCCGTTCATTGTCCTCCCTAAGAAAGTATGATCATCTTTTTCATCAGCTTCTACATAAAATCCAGCATTGCAAATTACTACTTTTTTCTAGGGAATCAGCAGGATTTATCAGAAAGTTTCTGACATTAACGATCATGTTTTTGCATACAACCCTTTTTGTATCTCTACAAAAACCCTTAAAGTAACATCCAGAGGAAGTGGTGTTTATACTGCAGTACTCCACATATTCATTGATCTTCATTTTGCATTTGCAGAGCAGTCTTCAAAACAATCGCATAAGCTAGTTTTCTTCAGCTGTGACTTCAGACTTAATAAACTTCAGCACCGATTTGTCTACACAAGACAAAGCTGTGCAGGAGAGGTTCATGCTGTGGTGGTGATATGAAAGTGCATCTCCTCCACTGTGTGATTGCTTTGAGATCCAGCACAAAAGTCATTTTCTTTTTTTGTGCCACTCAGAAGGATAAGAACAAAGTAGTCTCAGAGGCTTTACTCTCCAAGCGTCTCCTGGCAGGAAGGAAGGCGTCGGGAGAATTTAGATTGTTATATTAAGCAAATACTGTAAGTGTAGAACTTGTGATTAGCTGAGGGGTAAAAACAAAACATTTGCCCCTTTTCTAAGGAACAGCCTTTTTCACTCTTAATGTTTCTCCTCATTTTATGTTGCATTTCCTTGCAGTTGACAGACTAAGTTAATAACAGTGATTACTCTAGACCTGAACAGGGTAAACCTTTGTCCTTCACAATAAGAGCCTGTTTGGTGATTGTGAGAACCCTTTCCACCACTCTGCTGTCAGTTGCCGTGGAGTGACACTCAAAGTTAGGATCCCACACGGTTTGAATACAAATGCTCTTTAACAAACTTCTTTGAATGGAAGATCCAGCAGTTTTCTTACCTGTCATTATGTATTTAAAGATGAAAAGGAACGTTTGTATTTGGGATGTATGGTGGGGGAACAAAATGGGGAAAAAAGTTGTCTTTTAGTGATGCGCTTTAGAAATAGATGTTATGCTGCTTCTTTTTGAAGTGCATTGCGTCTGTCGTTATTCCGGAGAAATGTGCCATTGCCCAACAGATATTTTTATTCTAGCTGGTGTCAGCAGAACAATGAAAAGAGAAGATAGAAACTCAGAAAGAATGTCTGTATTAACCAGCACAGCTGCTGTCTGTTAAACTGAAAGGAAGAGCAGCTTGTTCTGTGTTTTTGCTGAGCCGAAGAACCCAAAAGGATTCTGAGCTTTACAGCTCTCCTAACACAGCCCTTAATGAACCAAGAGTGGAGCCCGACTCTGCAGCGCTTTAGACCAAAATACAAGGACAATTGGCACCTGTCTGATAAGTAGTTAAGAAATTGCGGCTGTTGTTGCCACTGTTTTATTATTTACCTTTTCCACTCCGCTCAAATGTCACTGTGCCAAACACTGTCAGCAGCATTGCATCTGAGAGCTTAATAGCTAAAAGAAAGAAAGAAAAAAAAGTTTATTTGGAGCCATGATGGAGATAGGGAGCACATGGAAAAGCTTCAGCCATTGGGAGGGGAAAAATGCCATTTGTTTGGGCTATAAAAGGCAAAATTACACACCGGGGTTCAATTGTTTATTTCTGTGCGGAGCAAGAGATAACTGAGTGCTAAAAGCTGCTGATGGTGCCAAGTGTTAAATCAGAGTGACACTGTGTTAATCCACCATTGTCAGGTCAGTCTTTATCTGAGAACTCTGTTTGCTTTAAGTTTAGTTCTGGCTCATGGGGGGATATTAGAGCTGCTTGTTTAAAATTAAATTTTTATTGGCAATTTATAAAAGGTGAATCCCCGACCGTGATGCTGTTCCAGTCCTTAGCTTTTGTGACTTCAAGTTTTACCTTTTACAACACTATCTTTATTTTGCTGATTTTTCTATTCATTTCTTGTGTCAACACCCTGGCCCTTTTGCAGTTCCCTGTGGCGGGGTGTTAACTGAGCGCCGGGGCACGATTCTTTCTCCTGGATACCCGGAATCGTACTCCAACTATCTGAACTGTGCTTGGAGAATCTCTGTCCCGGAAGGAGCTGGAATACAAGTGAGACGACCATGACTGATAAAAAATAAATATATTTTTTCAAATCATTTGCATATAGGAGAGTTATCAAGTTATTTTAGTTTTATGAGTGCATTGAGGCTTTTTTTCCCCCCCTTTTAGATTCAAGTTGTGACCTTTGCCACAGAGCACAACTGGGATTCACTGGACTTTTTTGACGGGGTCGATGCCAATGCTCCGAGGCTCGGTAGCTACTCAGGTAAATCTGATCTAACTGTATTTGAGCTGTCGGCTCCCACTTGAATTTCAATCAGACGTCGCAAGAATCCAGCAGCAGACAGATGGGATGATGGGGCTGATGACATTTGCCATGTCCTTTGAGAAGGCTGTGTAAAACCCAGTTGGAGAAGTCAGAGAAAGGAAAAAATATATCTTCCTCCTTCCTTTCACAATGCTCCAGTCTTTGCAGCAGATATTTTCATTATGTAAGCCCCATTCCAGTCAGGAACTTTTTACAAATATAGCATTGCCATAGGGCTCACATTAATGAAAATGGTGCACATCCCACATGGTAACCAACAAGAAACAGGCGATCTCATTATTTTAGATCCAAAAAAAAAAAAATCCTAATATGAGAAGGACTGGTGCAGCGTAATGACTTCTGCCACAATATCAGTTTTACGAGATGAGCTGTCGGAAATTTCAAGAGGTGAATATCTCATTTTAGAACAAAGCTCTTTGAATAGTGAAATAGGTCCTCAGGACACATCCAGCTGTGTGGAGTACAAATACGGTGTGAAAAGGTTAAAGCTTTTTAAATGGAAGGGAATCAGTTTTACCTTGAGCTAAACTGATAAAAAAGATTATTATGATTATACTGGATGTCAAAAATCTCTTTTAAATGTTGATTGTTTGATTAGACATACATTCAGTGTAATATTATAAGTTTAAACTAAAATAAAAAAAAAGGTCACTAACACATGGTCATTATATAGTTCACTTTCTGGATGTAAAACCCCGAGTTAAAAATGTTGACGTTTGTCTTAGGATAATGACATCATCCTGCCCACTGCTAATGCTTCTAACGCTTCTGAAGGTGATATTTAAAATCTAAATTCAAAATATGTTCATTGAAAACAACTTGGATGGTAACTGTGGTCCGGCGGTTTGAAGAGTGGTTTAGACACCAGACGTAACTGCAAGTTTGATGTCTTGTAGGGAAGCGTTGGCAGCGCTAGCAGTGTTAGCTGCATTTAACCTTAGAGGCTGCTATTCAACATTTAACACAACATTTAAGATTTGGCTTTTGCATTTAGAATTAGGATTGCATTTAGATTTATGAATCTAAATTTATGTATTCATAAATCTAAATGTATGTTCCACTGTATGTTAAACACGATAAATATCAAATCCTATATTTATCGTATTTATCATATAGTGGAAATTGGCGTAATCTTTAAACAGTGGTTAGCGTTGCAGTATGCCAACATTTCTTGACAAGAACATAAGTTTGCCTTTCCTTTTCCTTGTTTTTTTATTATTTATTTATGCACCTAATGCTGTTTCCAAAAATAATAATACACTCAGTGATCTAAATAATGAAAATGTGTTTTTTTTAGCATTTTATTTTTAGCACATTATTTTACACTTTGTGCCTTATTGAACATGTAGAATGTTTTGGATGTTAAATAGGAATTAATGAATGTGAGGTTCTAAAGAAGCAAATTTTAGTAAAACTATAAAAAAGAAGGTAGAACAGTACATATCATCCATCATTCTTTTAATGGTGTTAGTAAGGTCTCCCTTGTGTTTTGTACATAATCTAAAATGTAGTTTTAAAATGGACAGAACTGCTTTTTCTGTTGTATAATGCAGGTACAACAATTCCCCAGCTGCTAAACAGTACATCCAACAACCTGTACTTGACCTTCCAGTCTGACATCAGTGTTTCTGCTGCTGGTTTCCACTTGGAGTACACAGGTATGAAAGATGGCATGTCTGCCTGCCAGTCACTTTGTCTTTGTCTGTCTGCCAAGGGCTTCCAGCTGCTGCTCAGGGATAAAAGAAATAAAGAGGAGCAGCTGGTCTGGAAAGCACAGTTGGTCCTAGAAATAAATTTTTATACACGTGGTATGAGAAGGAGTGTGCTTTTATTTTTTTTTCCTCTTATTATCTTTTAATTTCTAGTCATGATATCTGCATCTTTCACATTCTAGCTCAATAATCCCTAGTGCTTTTTTTTCTATTTCTTTTTTTTTTTTTAGTAATTCTCACATACTGTAGCTGCAAGTTCCTGGACCCACATTCCTTTTTACTTAATTTTTTTAAGGCTTGAATTTGTTCATCTCTCAGTGGGTTATTTACTTAGAGGCCTATTTGCTGAGGAGCATGCTTAACATTTATTGTGCCCCAACGTTTAAAGAGTGTGGCTGGCCCCTGTGGAATGACTAATTAAGTAAGCCCTCACAGTCAGAAAAATATGTGCAAATGAGAATAGAAGTAATTCTTAATGAAGCAGTCCACTGCTGTTGACATATTAGGCGCATGTCTTCCATTTTGTGTATTTGTCTCACAGATGGATTTGAAGTCTGTATTTTCTCCGTCTGCTTCCAACATTCATCTTCTCGCGGGTTTGTTGCTTACAAACTCCATTTATAGCTGTGACTAACTTATAAACAAGACATAAGGGGGAAAATCATAACCACATGAAAAATTAGAACTAGAGGGAATATGATGTTCATAAAGTAATCAAAGTGTAATTAGGATGAGAGGATTTGAACAGCCCAAAGACAGAAATGAGCCATCATTATAACAGTTTGGTAAGCACTACAATTGATTCCAACTAATAGTCAGATGACATTAATCCATTATTTTAAAGAAATTTAATAAAATATTCTGCCTTTGCTGTAAGTTGTAAGACCATCATTGTCTTAAAACTATCAAAAACCACCTCATAACATAACTGAAAAAAGTCAGGAGATAGATACAAAATCTAAATCTAAATCTAAATTTAAAAAAGGATTTTCAAGGCCTTAAACATTTTTTTCTAAACTGCATTTTTTTCCCCCTTTTTGGCTCTAATCCACTCTGTAGCTCACTGTCCCTCCTCCTACCAGCAGCAGCACCAACTGCTGAGATTCACCTCAGTGCCATCCATCTCAGTCAGCTATCTGTGTCTGTCTTAAACTTTGAGAGTTATGCCTTTGTAAAGTATGTGAAAGTCAATCCAGGAATCTTCAGAAAACTTTTCTCTACTTTTCCTGATGCTAATCGTCCTTATTTTCTCGCATGTTGCAAACAATCTCTTCATGTAATACAGGTTTGTTCCCGCAAGGTCAGATTACTAAAATGTACTAACGTTTTGGCTTGACACAAAGACAGTTTTATTATATATAGGTGTCCGAGAATTGGAAAAATCTATAGTTCTATTTTTTTTTAATTTAAAAAATAAGTAAAAGGTACCAGTTAAGATATATATATATATACAGAAATTTCCAAACCAAGGTTTAAACCTCATCAAAAATAAATGAATAAAATATGGGACATGTGTAAATCTACAGAGAGCAGAATGTCCTTATAAACTTAGTAACTGTGAAAGGAGAAGAATAGTGACAGGGATCAAACAAGAAATTTGGGATTTCTGAAGGAGTTACAAGTTGGGATGCACCGAACGATCAGCCTAAAAATGGTAAACTTGGATAAACTGAACAAAGCCTAAAAATAATTTTTTTCCCCTTATTTTTAAAAATGGTCAGAGAAAAGAAAAAAAAAATCCTAATTTAATTGCGGAGGTGGGGCTACAATATCTGCTCCCTGTCCAAAAGTAGCAGATGTATCGATGACATCAATGGTATTTAGGTAGGCAGGGTGCTCAATTACCCCTCCTTTGATAAAGGTAGCGAAAACACTGCTTTTTGTTTGTGAACAAAAAACTTACCAATGCTGAAGTGATTGCAGTAAGCCAACATTTCGTGACAAGAACATAGGTTTGCCTGTTACTTTTTTTTTATAGTTCTTGGTGCACCTAATGCTGTTTGCAAAGTGCAAATTGAACACTTGAAGCGAAGTGTTTTTAAAATGTTTGAAGGCGTTCTGTTCTTGCACACTTTTATATGAGTTGAGCAAAAAAGATAAAGGTTAAAGGGATTGTTTGCTTTTTTTGAAGTGGCATTTTGTGGAGGTTTGCTTTCATATTACATTGTGTACCTTTGCAAAGTACAATCTGAGCACTAAAAGTTAAGGTTTTTATAGTACATTGTGAGGTTGTCATGTTCTTATGCACTTAAGTTTGAGTTAGGTGAAAATAAGATAAAGGTTAGTAAACTTTTTTGAAGAGTTGTTCTTATTAGTGCCTTACCTGCATTAGAAATCATGTGGACCATAACCAGTTTGGAATTCCAAGAAAGATCCTCTCAGGAGACATGAGCTAAAGGTTAGTCAGAATGAAACCAAGATTAAACAATTTGCTGATTTCAGTGTGAATGGTAAGACAAACTGATGAGAAAATTCTGATCATACAAACAACTATAAATTTAACTGAGAATGTATTTGATATAAGACTGCAGGTAATCTTGAATGCAATAGTTTGAATGGGTTAGTTCATTATAAGAAAACTGGTATTGGAACATCAATATTGACAGGAAAGAGCTAATCATAAATCAGATTTCTGTATTGGCCCACAAAACCAGAATCAGTCAATCTCTATTACAAGCTTCAGCATGCAAGATGGAACAGACAGTAGCCATGTTTTCCATCCAGTTGTAATGCAAATTTTGAGCAAACTTTTAAAATATTGTGAGAAAAAAAAGTGAATTAAGCTTGTTTCCATCTACTGGTTTGAGACAAATCAACCAGGCTAAGCAAAGTGTAATTACATCAGATGTTACACACGGCTGTAGTAAATAGGAAGTAGAGGTTGTAAACTATCAGGAATCACACATCTCGGAACAATAGAGAAAAGTTTGCACAAATATATTGCTATCAGGGAAGATGTATTTCTGTCATATCAGGTAGTGGAGTCTTCCAGATTTCATCTGCTAAACTCTAGTCCAGGAAACCCTGAAGTATCCATCCCTAGACTTGTACTTTTCAATGATCTTTTCTCTGAGAACAATTAGGGCAGTTACTTTTAAGGGGTGCATATTTCTGGTAGTACTTTATAAAAATTCCCTTTGACATTAAAAAGGTATTTTTAATATTTTTAAATTATATTTTTATTTTTTGTCAAAAAAGGAAATTTATTCTGACAATGATTGTGACAACAGTAAAGGCATAAACATCAAGGGGGTGAATGTTTTAAATGCACTGTATGTGATTTGCTGCATTTAATGACATTTTCATCCAAGACATTCTTTTTTCTTTAAAGTGCCCCCTGGAACAAAAGCTGTTTACATGTTTTTGACAGTAGACTTTGGTCACTGCTGGCTGTTAGGCAAAGTGGGAAATGTTTTTCCTATTTTTGGTATTTTGCTGCACGTTAGACTGCAATTATTTCTTCTCACCTACACAGTATATGTGCTATTTGATCCTAAACCTTATAGAAATAAACATGTTTTTTTTTGTTTGTTTTTTTTATCTTAGCCAAAATGAGCATTTCAAAAATAGTTAGAACAAAATATTTTTGTAGAATGGTTTGCAGTATTTTCCTCTCTGTAAAATCATTGGTTATGTCTGTCACTGCTATCAATGTGTTGCATGTTGTACAAATATTTAGCTTTTTTTACATTTGCTTACGGTTGCGTAGCATAATATGGTAAATAACCCACTACTTCTCCTTTGCTCCTAATTCTTATAGGAAGCTAAAGTAGGGTTTTATTTACTTCCTGGACATTTTAGTTTCATGTTGAATAAAGAATGATGTGAATATAATATACATTGTTGTTCTTATAAGTTTGGATTTATGTACTGTTAGGTCCTGGGGAGGATGAAGTTATATTTTTAAGTACTGCTATGTAAAACCTTGGGACTCAGAGTACTTACTTTTCACTGTGCTTGTTGGAAAAATAACAAACTTTGTTATGACCCTCATTCAGTGTATTCTTTGATATTAGTTTCATGAAGGTTGGCTTTAAAGAGCTGTACAATTTACAGTTTATAGATGCCTCTTTATTTTTTCACAGAAAAAAAAACTCTATTGGGCACAGGAGGAAAAAAAAAAACAAGAACAGGGACGCTTTCAGACCCAAGCAGTCAACCATCTGTTTTTTAAAATGTCTTCTTTGGGTGAAGTCCACTGAGACCAGTCATAGAAATCCTGTCTACCACCCATCACCACAGCATCCTAGGACCTAGCTTCCCTCAGACAGACAGCACGCTATAGTTGGAAACAATACTGGTGTTTTCTTGTCAGCAGAACAGGAGCTGAATCACAAATAAACCCAAACAATGAACTTCCACTACTGCAGTCTGCAGTGGCCTCATTTTCCTTCCATTTTAGCCATTGTGAAAACAAATTAAATCAGTTGTTGACAGCTTGAAATGATTTTGATATTCTGAATCTGCCTAAAAACATTTCACTTTTGTCATTTTACAGAGGATATAATATGGGTACAGTGCCAATTTAAAACTCAACGTAGACAAGGCACTTAATAGGTATTTACTTTTCTACACTTAACAGATAGAGTTGCTGAAGAAAACAATTTGTATTTTGAGAAAAGCTTTCACAACTAGACTTCCTAGCAAATACCTCAATTAACTATTGCTGTCTATCAATCTAGACAGCATATTTCTCAACATCTGACTCGATATTTCTACAGACAAATTGTGGTGGAATCATTTTAGAAAACACCAAACCATGCAGTGCTCAAAGAAATGCCATCAAATTCATGGTTCACATCTCGTATTCTGCAGGCAAACACACTGTATCAGCTGCCTTGCACAGTGGTGAAGAGCTGATGATGTGTACTGGTTTTGCAGCAACAGACTTGGGCACCTTGCAGTTATTGAGTCAACCTTCAACTCTTTCATTCAATGTGAGACTGTTTGTTCAAGCTAAAGCTTTAAAGAAATTGTCTCCTGCAACATTATAATGATCCAACAAAATTTCTGGAAGAAAAAAAAAGACAAAAAAGTTACAGGGGTTCAGTCAAAGACCAGCTCTTATTCTGAATGAAATGCTGTGGCAGAATCTTACAAGAGTTGTGCAGAAACAAAGGCTCACAAACCTGAATAAACCTGAATGAACTGAAGCAAAGTGGACCAGAATTTCTCCACAAAAAAAAATGAAAGATTGATAAATATAAACAGAAAACAATTATGTCAAGGGAATGCATATGGACAGTTTGTTTTTTTCATAAAAAAAAAAACAATATTCACAAACAAAAATTAATATTCTATTTTAATTGTATTCTGAAAAAATGGGGAAACGGTCCATTTTATTTTTCTAAAAAAGGAAGTTATTAGACTATTTGAGGTAGAGCTTGTTAAATAATGTTTTAATAAAAGGCGTCTGCCTTTAAATATATAAATGCTAGCTAATTATTTTTGCATTTCTTTAAATAACTGCAGACTGTATTTTTTTTAATAATATAGCCAGTCTAGCTTAACACATTTGTGTTGTTGTGTCCTCCTTGCCTACTGGTGATCGTCAGGGGTTCCAGTGGCACCGGTGCATGGCAGCCTCACCTCAGTGTACCCCAGGGCAGCTGTGGCAACAATGTAGCTTACCATCATCAGTGTGTGAATGTGTGTGAATGTAAGAATAAAGCAATTTGGAGTCTGATGGGAAATGACAAAGCGCAATATAAGTTCAGTTCATTTGCCATTTAAAAAGGTCTGATAATGGGATGAATAAGCATGTTTTTACTTTATATAGCTAACCAAACGCTTGCTAACTAGTTTGACACATTTCCTTTTAAATTAGCTGATTAATTATTGCACACACAATTAAACTCAACTGGTAACAGTACTTAAGCTCAATTTAAGAAAAAAATCAAAGCTCTTTTTAGATTGTTGTAATTAATCATACGAAAATGTCACATTTTTTAATAAAATGTAAAATCTAGTTTTAAACACTGGTGAAAATTATCTGAAGGACAAAGTAAATTGAAGAGATCATATTTATAAAGAAATATTTGATAAGTAAGAAAATAAAAAAAATATATATGAATCATATATACATGAAATGTCTTACTGCTTTCTGATTTTATCCATAGATGCAAATTAAATGCCTGCTATAATGTTGTCAGCTCATGCGCTGTCGGCTGTCCCAGGAAAACGGGAAGTACTAAAAAGGTCAAGAAGGGAGTTTGGGCCGGATGAAGTGGATGGAGAAAACTTTCAGTAGTGATTTGTGACAAAAGGGTGGCAGCAAAGGTTAAAGGATGGTGGATGGCTTACAAGGCAGTAATGAGGCCAGCTGTGTTGCGTGGTTTGGAGACATTGATAAAAAATACAGGAGACAGAACTGGAAGTCGCAGAGCTAAAGATGTTGAGGTTCTCCTTGGAAGTGACAATGATTGGTAAGATTAGGAATGAGATTTTCAGAAAGTTAGAGGCCAGCCTCAGATTGTTTGGTCATGACTAAAGGAGGGACTAAGGTACTTTAGAGATGCAGCTGCCATGATAAAAAACAAAGAGTTGATACATGGATGCAGTTAGAGAACATGGAGGTAGCTGGAGTCAGGGCAGAGTGAGATGAAGGAGTATGAGTTGTTATGGCGACCCCTGAAGAGGAAATAGTCAAAAGAAGATCTGCCTCAGCTGTCTTAACTCTTCAGCCGAGCTTCCGCCCCACAGAGCACCCCTCCTCTGCACCTCCCCCCACACAGCTCCACCGGATCTGGTGGGAACTGCATGTCTGTTGAGCTTGTAATACAAACTTCTTCTCAGTTCAGTCTTTTTTTGGATTGAAAGATGTATTTTTGGATGCCAAGGAGATTACAACCTTTTGTAGGAGTCCTGTAAGATGGTAAACAGCATGCAGCATTGTCGTGAAGACGTGTTGAAGTGGGAGTGTGGAAAATGGTAGGAGGTTCTTAAAGAGACAGAGGCCAGTTCCGAGGTTTTTAGGCTATGATGCAAAGTCTAATTTATTCTTGCTATATATACAGCATTTTCATAACAACTGAAGGTAACATAATTACTTAAATGTGGTGTTGAACTAAACTATGTGCCTAGAAAATACACACTAAAAGGAGATTACAACCTTTTTGGCTTCATCTACTTACAGATCCCATTCCTGCTCTGTTCTTTTTGGTGTTCCACAGGGATCTGTTTTGGGGGCATTGTTGTTTTTGCTTTATATACTCCCTCTTGGTTCGATCCTGTCATCTTTTGAGGATGTTTCCTATCATTGTTATGCTGATGATATTCAGTTGTACATCTCATTCTCTCCACATGAAGTTACAAAATTGTGTCTTTTACTACGATGTTTGGATTCTATTAAGAGCTGGATGACTGAGAGTTTTCTTCAGTTAAATGAAGAAAAA
>JAUBOC010000050.1:13175591-13187512 GCA_032275365.1 Anablepsoides cearensis | reverse complement strand
TTCCTCTCCTTTTGCGCATGAACTCGGGATGTAATAGGTGGCGGAGGTATGCACTCTCTGAGTGCTTCTAGTTTTTAATAGGATTGATGAGCTAGCAACTAGTCCAAGTGGGGTCAGTATTAACATGGATTGCTGAAATTTTAAAACAACTTCAATCTCAACTTTTCTTATTTTTTTTTTTTACTTTTACGTTGCTTCAATTTTAACATGACAAGTTTTTTTTTTAAGTAGAGTATTGTGGCTAATTTTAAGCACAAGTAGTAGTAGCAGCAGCAGCTATCTGTAGCATTTGTTGTACGACCTGAACATGTTTGCTGGTATAACTTGTACAATGGAAAGGGAAATTTAAGACCTAATAGTTGTGCAAGTGCCACTTTATATATTTATTTTTAATATTATGGGAGCAACTCTGCATTTTGCTCTTTTGCAACAAGTAAAATAAAAAAATGCTCACAGCTTTTCTACAAAACTGACATAGATTTAATCTATCACTTTAAAGTAAAAATATACAAATTGTCATTATTGTACATTAAAATACACCTTTTATTTAAACACATATTTGGTTAAAAGTCCGCAGTAACGTATTTAGTATTTGTATTAACTTGATGTATTTTTGTTTTTTTAACCTAGTTGCAGTTTCACCTATATTTCACTGATATATATTTTTTTTATTTTTAAGTTGATTTAGAATTTGCCCATTTCTTTTGAATTTTTTCATCTTTAATTCCCTTCATTTTCTCCCCTAACCCTTACTTTTAATCAATATGTAACATGGCTGCAGGGAGGAAAGGTTTTAGCGCAGTACCACTTCAACATAAACTTCTACTGTGTCTCTGTTTGAGAAATCCAGATGGTCGAGAATCAGTACCACGTCAAGACTGCTTGAGGACAAATAAACCAGCCCTTTGATCCCAGAAACCTTTTACTGCTGTTTATTCATAAACCATTTTCTCCCTCTTTGCCTGCCTCTTCGTCTCCTGGACACCATCAACACTAACGTGCCTCTCCATGTTTTTTGTGCATCAGGGATGGACCAGACCAGTCCTCGCCTCAGATTGGCCAGTTCAGTGGCAGCTCAGCACAGGAGGGCGTGTCCACCACTGCCAACCAGGTCCTCATCAAGTTCCACAGTGACTTCAGCACCAGCGGCTTCTTTGAGCTTTATTATTATGGTAACGTCCCTTTTATATATTTATTTTGAACAGGTTAAAAGGGCCTTATAACACAAAGTATTTAGGGAGAAAAAAACAACACACATACAAAACAAAACAAAATAAAAAATACAGACAGGCTCAAAATTATAAACTAATAATACCCCCCCCCCCCCCCTCATAAATAATAAATACAACTGAGTAACTGAGTAAATAAAGAGCATGATGTGTTTTATCTGTTTGAAAAGTAGTAGAAAATACAGACTTATTTAATCCTACTCCTTATCCTAACCACAGTTTAATTTCACGTCTAGAGCACCAAGTAGGTATATGTGGTACTGCACTAAACTGGTTCATATCATATTTGTCCGACAGAACTATGTGAGTTAATATAGCTGGTTCTGCATCCTCCACTGCTCCTTTGTCTTTTGTGGTTCCACAGGGTTCTATCTTTGGTCCCCTTTTTTTTCTCTTTATCTGCTTCCTTTCGGTTCTCTACTCAGGAAGCATGGGATCATTTTTCATTGTTATGCTGATGATAGTAAGATATTTATGTCACTGAAAAAGAAAGATGCCCTCTCAATTAAGCCACGTCTGTTGTTTCTTGAAGACATCAAAGCCTGGATGTTGTTATTTATTTATTTATTTTAATTTTAATAAGAGAAAAACTGAAATGATGGTGTTTGGTCCCAGTGGCTCCTGTGATCTTCCTCTGTTGATCTGAGTCCCTCTGTCACTGTATGTAAAGAAGATAGTTTGTAACGTGGGTTTTTTAATGCACAGGGATTTTAAATTAGATTACCATATTGAAGTGGTAGCCAAGGCCAGTTTTTTGTTATCATATCAGGCAGCTTATATAAACATATATAAACAAACATTTTTATACAGACATCACAAGTCTTTATACATTCTAAAAGGCATGGTCTTATATTTGTTTTTAAACTAATTGCTTGGAAATTTTTTTTATTTTTATTTTGTAGTCCGTTTAATTTTTTTAACACCAGATAAACAGTGACCATGCTGCTCTAATGACAAGTTTCTTGATGTAGATCTAACACCACAAGTAAGCAAGGAAAAGATTACCCACTTTGATTGTAAAATTAAACCATTTAGAAGATCTCTCAGTGTGTTCATGGTTCAGCTTCTGGTTATATGTAATGATAAATGATGAATGACTTCTTATGCCTATCTTTGTCTATGCTATTAAAGCGCCTTTTGAAGACAAGTTGATTAATAATAAAATGCCCCCCCCCCATCTTAGATAAATTAGTGATAGTTTTTTGACGTTCATGAACAGTGATTGCTGCAATTTATGATCTAATCAAGTTTTGGCGTGATGGGAGAGAAAAGGTTGCTGCAGCTGAATAAAGTATGCACATCCGCCGTCTGTGTCTCATTGTGTGTGCATGTCTCTCTTTGTTTTCTAATGCACAAATACGCTCTGTCAAAGAGTTCAGTGTTTGTCCTCTCTCCAACAGCTTACCAGCTGAGAACTTGTCAGCCTCCCCCTCCTGTTGCCAACGCCACTATCCTAACTGATGATGACGAGTTTGAAATAGGTTTGTCTCATTTTATTTCACTTGTTTATCATCCTGGGACAATTTATAATAGAGTCGCTTTTCCATGGACATGGGTGTATTTATTTGGGCAGCCATTGAAAATAGGCATACCAAATGTGTTTAGTTATTATTTTACTATTTTCATTGAGTTTGAAAACTGGATGGCACATTTTTGGTTTGATATTAATGCTTTTGTTGTGAAACAAATGTATATATTTTTTTTACATACAGTAGCTTCAGAAAGTACTATGGAGTATTAGGGCCACACAATGAGATTTTCTTTTTTTTAATTACGAGAATAAAGTCATAATATTACGACATTAAAGTCGTATAAAAATAAGGTCCAAATATTACAAGATTAAAGTTGTAATATTACGAAATTAAAGTCATAATATTATGAGAATAAAGTCATAATATTACAAGATTATAGTCGTAATATTCTAGCCTTTAAACGATAAAGCAAACAGTTATTACTGCAAATAAAATGAGGAATGTTGAGCAATTTGTCAAGTTTTTAGTATTACTATAAATAAATAGTTAATCTTTTAGCACATTAGCATCAAATTATCAATAGCAGGAATTGGAAATTGTGCAAACGACTATAAACTAAAGCTGTACTGTATTTATGGATGAATTGACAAATAGTCAATTCATCCATTAGTAGCTAATTTTATACTATTTTTTTCACAATTAGTAGCTAATTTGGATGAAAGCGTATTACACTACACTGACCCAAGTCATCACGGACTACTTTATAAAGACAGACATGGCTGTAAACAGCAGATGTGGGTAAAATAAGGAGGAAATGAGGAACAGGAAATAGAAACGTCATCATTATGACTTTTTTCTCGTAATATTACAACTTTAATCTCGTAATATTATGACTTTAATTTCGTAATATTATGACTTTATTCTCATAAAATTATGACTTTAATCTGGTAATAATAATAAAAAAATCTGGTTGTGTGGCCCTAATACTCCATCGTAAGAAAGTGCTCAGACTCTCCTAATGGTTCGCATTTTTGTCTCTTTTTTTTTCAACTAGCTATACTCAGCGCCTCATAATGACAAAGAAAAAACGGAATTTTATACAATTTTGTAAACCTGATAGCAACAAAAAACTAAAACATGTTTCCTCACATATTTTCTCCCTTTACTAAACACTTAGTTGAAGCACTTTTACCACAATTCCAGCTTTGAGTCTTTCTGGATTATGTGCAACAAAATTTGTTGCACCATGAATAAAGGACTTTCTGACATCTGTTGTTGCAACTCCTGAGTCTAGTTTAGTCAGACTGAATGGAGACCGTTCATGAACAAACATTTTCAGGTTTCCTCAGAGTTAGATAGGGTTCAAGTCGCAACTTTGGGCAACTCTTGGACATTTTCAAAGTTGTCCTTAAGCAACACCTGTGTTGTCTTTTCTTTGTGCTTTGGCTCACTGTCATGTTAGCCGGTGAACACTGCCCAGTCTGAGGTCCTTAGCTCTGTGGAACCGTTTTACATTGTAGATATCTCTGACCATTCAGCTCTCTCCCTTGAATGCTCTGTGTGGCTGACTGACCAAATCTTGGACGAGTTCCGGTTGTGCCAATCATCCTCCTTTGAGAGCTATGGAAGCCACTGAGCTACTGGGAACCTTCAGTGCCGCAGAATTAGTTAGTAGTGCTTCCCTGATTTGTGGATTGCAACAATCTGCCAGATGTTTCTTTGACCTCAAAGTTTGTTTGGTTTTTTTTGCTTTGATGTGCATTTTCAGTCTCTAAGGTGGCAAGCTTTTCTAAATTGCATTCAATCAATGTAGCTCACTCAAGGTGGAGAAACATCCCAGCAGTGATCAAGAGAAATATGAGACACAAGTTGAATTTTAGTGTTTTAGCAAAATGTATGTGAATATGGTTTTCCTGTTTTCTAAAAAAAAAAAAAAAAAATTAAAAATGTATAAATCTCTGTTTTCACTTTGAGATTATGGAGATGGATTGTAGGTTGTTTAGGAAAAAAAAGAACAGAATTAAACAACCATAGCATCGGGCTGCACCCAATAGAATTGCATACGGTGAAGGGAGTCTGAATCCTTTCTGAAGCCATTCGGTCACATTTTCTGTACCATTTTTATCTAGACCGATGTTTATTGTGACCTTTACCCAAACCTATTCAATCCTCGGTGTCTGTATCTCCTCCACTCTGCTCATCCTTTTAAGGGTTCCCATCTATTCATGCTTCATGCATTAAAATATTAGTTAGAAGGCGAGGCTAATTAGATGTACTTATAAGCTGTTTGTATTTTCAGTGCTCAGAAGTAATTAGTAAAGTGAAGTGGAAGTCATGTGGCTAGTGGCTGCCTCACTTTTTGCCTTTGAATTTGTGTGTAGTTCTATTTTAGTTTTTTTTTTTTTTTGCATGTGCACTCACGTACAAGTTTATGGCTGTTAATTTAATGAAGTGCCTTCAGTACTAAGGGACGTCAATCTTCATTAGGAAATGTGTGGTTGATTACTGTTTCAAGTGCTATTGCTGAGGAGTCTTACTGGCGTGGTTTGGTGTGTGTGTGTGCGTGTATGTGGGGGGGTGGGGGGGTGGGGGGGGGTGGATTTAAATGTTTTCATGTTCTTTTTTTTTGGAGGTCTTTGTTTGTTTTTCTGATTGCTGGTGTAAATGACCTCACAGGGGACATTATCCGGTACTCGTGCCTGCCGGGCTTCACCCTGGTGGGCAGTGAGATTCTGACCTGCCGACTCGGAGAGAGGCTGCAGATGGATGGGCCCCCACCTGTCTGTCAAGGTTAGTTTTGTTTGGAGTTGATGGGTCCACGAGTATCCTTTTCCAGTAGCTTTTAAATGTCCTTGTGTTTGCTTGTGTAAGCCTTTCCACACTCATGCATGTGAACACAACTCTGCGTTTGTTGTTTTTGTGTAATCGCGCTCTGTTATGAGTATGCTCAACATCACTCAGCCAAGGTTGGTTACAGTCAGCAGCACTCACTGTCGCTGCATCATTTAACAGACAGAATGCCAGCAGGCCGCCCTCCAGCCGTCTCCTGGTGGCACGCAGCATCTCTGTTATCCATCAAGATTTACAGGTTTTGACCCAAGATCGTGCACCTGCTCTCCATTAGAATCATGATTTGACTGCTGAGGATCCGTTTTAAACCGATTATAGATCAGCCAAGATTTTTTTAATCTCACTGTGATTTCCAAAGAAAGAGGTGGCACCCCTTAATCCTACTAAAAGCTTCATGGGTTTGGCTAATGTGAAATGCCAGCTACTCATGTTTTTTTATCTTTCTTTTTTTTTTTGAATGGAGCTTGAAGCAAAACACTAAAGAATATAAATGTCCGTGTTTTCTTCATAAGGGATTTTGTTTAGGCTGTTGAAAAGTGCAGTTAAAACACAAAGTTTATCCCCTGTGGAGAAGCACACTTTAAAGTGTCTTGAAGTTCTTTGTCTGAAAGTTTTGACTTGGTGAACACTTTCTTTTTTACTTTTACAGACAGTAATTGTCTTTTGCATGACAGGAATCTAGATCCTGTAAAAGGAGCCATTTTTTTTATAGTCGTTGCTGTTATTTTTCAATGCCTCACTCCATTCTTGGTTTCTGATTGTGAATATTTTGCAAGTAAAGTGTGTGAGACGATGTTTGGTTTAAATTCTATGCATGGAATCTAGTGGTATCCACACACAGATACTGATATTGGGCCCTCTACCAGCCTTATTACAAGTAGGGCCACTTAAATGTCCACAAAATGTCCCAATACTGTGAACGGATCACAATACCAATATTGATGTTATGCTGGTATCAGCACTCCATTAAATGTATTACAGTTTACATTTCAAGTAATAATTTTGTCAGTTCCATGGTTAAGAAATGTATACAAGTTGAAAGAAAAGCTTGTTATTTTTATTTTAAAATTTCACAGCGTTATACATCATTCTATATATTTGTTTAGCAGTGGGATTAGTTCCGCTAATCTGTTCATTTGCTAATAGCTGATCTAGCATCTCATGTGGTGGATTATCTTATTTGCTAACTTTAGAAACCATTAACAGACACATTAGCTTCCGCTAAATTTGAATCCACCAATTATAAGTCTACTATAACTTTTACAAGTGTTAAACTTATATTTTTATGCCATTTATCCTGAATTTAATGCTGCTGGTGGTACCTCAAACCCATTGTAAGACCCGTGGAGACCGAGCATTTTAGGTGGTGGCCCCGAGGCTCTGGGAGGCTCTCCCTCTGTCCCTTCCACTGACTCTTTTAAGCAACATTTTAAGACATTTTTATTCAGACAGGCTTTTAGTTAAATTTTGTTTACTGTTTTTAATTTGTTATTCATTATATTTATTTTACATTTATTATTGTTTTCACTTACTGTATTTTGCTCTGTTAAGCACTTTGTGATATTTATGTCTGTGAAAGGTGCTATATAATCATATAAACTATATAAAATTTATTTACTTACTTACTTAAAACAAAAACTTTCCCCTTTTACAAGCAGTGCAGGATGTTACATGTGTGCATGTAGCATCTTTAACAGCTAAACTTCAAACTAAGAGCTTCAAAAAAAATTTAACAATATTTTAATAACAAATGCAAAAAATTACTAATTATACCATAAGGTAAATAAAACAATGTTTTTTTTTGTTTGTGTTTTTGTTTTGTTTTTTTGACTGACTCGAAATTGTATTTTTAAAAATTCAAACTTGATCAAATAAATGCTTTTATTCTGAAAGGGGTACACAGGAAGTATCACGAGTTAGACAGAGCTATAACTTTGATTTGGATTGGTCGATTTGCCAAAGATGATCTCACCTATGGTTAAATTAAAGGAATAGAAAACAAACAACAGGTTTGCGTCAGTCCCACCAGTTTTCAACTAGAAAGAGATGAAGACGTTGTAACACAGACTGACAATCTTCTTAGCGATTAGCGTGAGCTTTCACTTTTTTTTCTTTTATCTGTTCAAAGGTTTAGTGTTAGCAAAGCTAAGATTCTTGCTTAGCAAGAATCTTAATGTAGTAGTTAATGAACCAGAGATTTTTGTTAGCTGTGCCCACCACTACTGATTTGACATAGTTAGAGGGGCTGTGTTCTAAATAAAGTTGTGTTTTCAAAGTCATTGTGTAATTTCTAAGTTTTAACTCCATTAGTACATGGTACTGGCCAGTACTTGTACACCTATTTGGTTTGAGGAAAAACTGGTATCAGGACACTCCTAATAAGAAGTGCATGTTGCATCCAAGGCATACAATGTACATTAGCTTCAATTGGGTCATACTAATTTAATTTACACTGTAAGGTAAGCAAAAAAATATTGTGGTTCTTTTTATTTTGCCTCACCGAGCTTACCGAAAATATTCTCTCTTTCAACCTCCTCTGTAGAATTATGTTGTTAGATATTGCAGAGTAAAGAAAACATATTGTCTTTCTGTATGCATACAACACTGTGTTAGTATTGCTCTCACCATTCTGAACAGAACAGTCTAACCCCCCCAAAAAAAAAAAAATTATAAAGGTTTTAAATAATATATCCAGCTTTCTGTATGCAAAAAAGAGCAGTCTCTCATAAAAAGGTAAATTTAGTCTTTCCAAGTTATGTCTCAGACTTTTTTTAAACCCAACTCACTCATAACAGTTGAAGCTCACGCCTTGTACTTCAAATCATTTTACAGGCGATAAAATGAGCTTATTTGAGCGATAAAATGAGCTTGTCATATTCGGGCGTGCAAAACATGTTGAGACTATTAGTGTAGAACACAAAAAGGCAATCAATCACAGCAGTGTTTTAGTTCTTGATGTTTGACAGCACTAGTTCTTATGCATCATAAGGTTGTTGCGAATAGTGACAAAGGAAACAAAACATTAAAAAAAGTCATCTTTTAGTCACCATATCAAACTAATACTGGTTGTAAAAACATATGAGCCATATGAGGTAAAAACGTTTTGACGTTGTGAAATGTTATATCAAAAATGGGACCTTAAAAATACCAATGCTTGTTTAAATGAGTGCTGTTACCAATGGAGATTTTGAATGTGTCAGATGAATAATCAGCTCGTTCGAACTGCTTCTTAAAACTGGCCTCCAGGATCACATTGGCACAGTTGGGACAATTTTAGGGCCGGTAATTTGTTGCTTGACATTTTCATGGATCACCTCATTTTTACATTCAAGAATTCATTACGTTTCCTTGCGTTGGATTTGTTATGTCCTTGTGCACCTCTAGCATAAAACTAATTGCTCTCCTTGGGACATGTAAAGTTGAACTTTATTTGAGTTGACCTGCAAGAAACTGCTACAATAAGCCCGTAACAAGAGCCATTTCCTGTCGCCAGCTTGCCAATAGGGCAGGAACAAGAATCCTCTTGTGTTCCTTGATTCCGCCTGCATTCGCTGTCAACCCTGCTTTTAATTGTCGTTTTATGCCTTTAAGATAACTCTGAAATGCCCTTGCATGCTCATGCAAACTCATCCCACAAATATTCTCCAGTTTTAGGGCATTTTCTCCGCTTTATAAAAGCTGATGAAAAAGATTCTGCACTAAGCATTTATAAAGGAGTGCGTCATTATTCTCAAGCATGGGAAAAAAAAACATATGATTTTAGTCAACATAACTTTAGAAATAATAGATTAGCAGTCAGGAGTGGATTCAAGTGCTGAGTTCTAGGCAGGCAGAACAGTTAATACGTCAGTCAAACTGATTATATATATTTGTTCTTTAAAATGGGAGAAATTTGTCACTTTATATTTGATATATTTTGTTTAAAGTTCTCTGAAGTCAACACGAAGAACCAGTTTATTTCAGGTCATTTGAAACTTGTTCATTTTTAAAAGATCAGGCTTGTAATTCATTTGCTTACTGATAAAACTTTAAACTTTTGGTTTTAAAAAAAATTAGCTCCATTAAACATTTAGCCTTACATGCAACAATAATAATATAGTGGTACAAAAAAAAAACAACTTGTATCAAACACATGTAGTTATAGTAAAACCAAATTAGGCTTAGACTTTTCCTTTTGTAGGACAAACTATTTGAGCATTATTTGCAGTTTGCTAGAAATAATGATGGTGAAGGAGTGTTTTTTTTCATATCTGAACAGCAGATGACATTTCAAACAGTGTCAGATGTGTGTTTTTTTTCTACATTCTGAATGTTTTAGAGGGTAGTAGTTTTACACTCTAAAACGCAAGTTTAGAAACTTTAAAATGTAATTGTATTTTTTAATGTAATTTACTACATGCCTCTGTTTATTGGTATATAGCAAACAAGTTTAAGACAGATTTTCATCCTGATTCAGTTTTAATTGTTTGTGCTAAGACAATGTAATGTTAATCAGGATATATTAAAGTACGATATATACATAAATATAGGGAAACATAGTACTCACTGGGTAGTTCAGTAGCCCCTGATGCTCCTGGGGTAAAATGTTGTTTTATTATAAACCCATCTTTTAAAATTGCCATATTATAAGAAGTCTGACATGTTTTAAGCCTCTCATCTTTCAGTTTTTTTTTAATCCTTGCACTAAAAGTTACATTCAGATAAGTTTAAAACCCAGCTGTGCTTTCTGAGCAGACTCGTTTGTTGCCTGGCAACGTTGTTCTTTAATTAATTTATTTTCAACATAGACTAAAATGTTACAAGTGCATTCTAGCAAGATGTCTGTGGCATTTTTGTCCCCTTCATCTTAAAGGCATTTAATAGGAACAAATGCCACAGGGAGATAACCTAACATTACACAGGTTTTAAATACCAATCAAATTTTAAAGATAATTTCTTTATAAGTAATTTTTACTGAAAAAATTACAATTTCAGTCATTGTTGAAGACCTCTGCTCTAAAACTTTTATATTTATTTTTTTGGGAATCAACTTTGCCTCTACAGCTTACGCTAAACATTGAACAAAAGCAAAACATTTATTGTGAATTATTTCAAATGAGTGTAAAACAGCCTGCCAAACAAAAATATTTTGTTATTTTACATAAGCCATGGCTGAAACTGTTTTCTAATAAGTTGCCAGCAGAATCCCTCTTTGTGTTGCAATATTTTCTGTCCTTTTTTTTTTCTTTTTTTGATGTATGTCTGAATTTTTCCACTGACCTTTTTATGTCGAGCCATTGTTCACAATAACCTTTCATATGCACCATGTTACTTGACGAGTGGCCCTGAAGAGAAACCTCTGCCGCCAATGAAAAAAAGAAAGAAACCAGACTGCCATCATTATTTCCCACATTTCAGTCGACAGAAAATTAAAACACACACACACTTACTTTAGCACAGACAGCTGGCTGTCTCACTCATTGACGAATCATTTGACAGACAGATATAAGATATAATGCAGCAGGCTTACTACAGTAGGCCATACATACAATATGAGTTGCCATGAATGTTTTTGTCAGGACTTATGATTAAATGTGATTTTTGCTACTATAGTGAAGGATATCTTTAGTTTTTTTTTTTTTTTACATACATTGTCCTGCTGGGTCTTCCTCCAGTTAACCCACCTCACCATTCTGGTATCCAGACTCTTGTTTCTTTTTTCCCTCTGTTCCTGTTTTTTTGTTCACCCTCTGTTCTTTTTTTCTTTTTCCCATCTATTTTACTTCTCTTTTGTCACTTTGTGCTCCTAAAATACCCTCTGACTCTTGTTCCATTTATGTATTCCCAGTTCAATGTCCGGCCCATGAGGTGCGTTTCGACTCAACAGGGGTGATCTTAAGTCCCGGCTACCCTGAAAACTACCCCAATCTTCAGATGTGCTCATGGCTCATTAATGTAGAGAAGGGCTACAACATCACTCTGCATTTTGAACTCTTTGAGACTGAAAAAGAGTTTGACATCTTGGAAATATTTGATGGTGGGTATTTATTTATTCATCTGTGTCTATCTACCTGTTCCTCCATCCATCTGTTCATCTATTAGGGCTGTTCATAAAATCTAAATATTATTATTATTTTTTTAAAACAACATTGTATCAATTTTCTTTCTTTTAATATTGACACACACACACCAACCCTTAGGGGGCAGTGTAACGATGTGTGATTTCTGTTCAGATCAAGTAACAGAAAGCTGCAGGTAAGATCAATAAGTAAGCGAAAAGGCCAGCAGTATCCTGCACTGCAAAAAATGTCAGCCTAACCAAGTTTTAAAATCTTATATCCAGCCAAAAAGTCTTTTTGATCTTGTTTTGAGACTGATTTACTAAACAAGA
>JAUBOC010000050.1:13165421-13175491 GCA_032275365.1 Anablepsoides cearensis | reverse complement strand
AAAACAAGATCAAAAATACTTTTTGGCTGGATATAAGGTTTTAAAACTTGGTTAGAAAGACAGTTTTTGCAGTGTGGAAGCGCCTTTGTCCTGTAAAAGCAGACATTTGGACACATTTTCTGTTTTTTATATAAATACAAAATATAATTTTATAATATTTTGCTTTTTTTTAACCATTGGCACTGAATCTAATCGAGCTGTGCTGTATCGAGAATTATATGAAATCGCAATGTCCAAGGTCAGGTTCTCGAGGGCCACAGCCCTGCATGTTTTACTTGTCTCCCTGCTCCAACACACCTGATTCAGTCACTGAATGACCTCTTCAAAGTTCTCCAGAAGCCTGATTAACCCATTCATTTAATTCAGGTGTGGTTGTGTAGGGAAAAAAGTAAAACATGCAGGGTTGTAGCCCTCAAGGAACAGGATTGCCCACTCCTGACCTAGGTGATACCCATCCATCCATCCATCCATCCATCCATGCATCCATCCATCCATCCATCATCCGTCCATCCTTTCTTCCATCCATCCATCCATCCATCCATCTATTATTCCTTCCATCCATCCATCCATCTATTCTTCCATCCATCCATCCATCCATCCATCCATCCATCCATCCATCCATCCATCCATCCATCCATCCATCCATTCATGAGAGGTGGGTGTTATGTCATATGACCACCACAGCTAAATGACATAAGCAAACACAAAATGTCAGTTTGACAGATATTGAGATAAAACATGGTGTAGCAGCTGAGTCGTCACCAACATATTGAGTCAACCCAGTCAGTTAGCAAAATGTCTTATGAACTACTGGACACATTTTAATGACACTCAGGAAAAACGTTACCAAAAAAATTACCACTGAGCAGCTTTTAAAGTCTATTTAATTCATGATGACTGCCACAGCTAACTAGCTTCATCAAACACCAAAATTGCTGTACCTCAGTCAGTTTTACCAATACTGAGCTGAAGTTTGTTGTGGCGTTAGCTGATAGGCGTCCTCAACACATACAAACAGATCACAAGAATTGTGTGCGGCCTGCCAGGGAATATAAATATTAAATAGTTTCTTCATTATAACAGATATTGTTTGTAACTCAGATGAAATATTCACATTTGCTCGTTTCTTGTTTGGAATAATAGCCAATCTGTTCAAAACTGTGCTCAGGTCCCAACATTTACAGTCAGAGTCTTTCAACACTCAGCGGAGACATCGAGACACCGTTCAACCTGACGACCACAGGCCACCAGCTTCTGCTCCGCTGGTCCTCGGACCATGGCACCAACCGCCGCGGCTTCCACATCAGATATGTGGGTGAGTATCAAAGTATGTATCCAATTTATAATCATATTCTTTTATTATTGAAGATGAACATGAGTAGATTTGGGGCCAGATTTACTAAACCAGGCAAATTTGCAGGTGGTTGTAAACCAAATGTATTTATTGATATGGGAGTGATTTCTAAAACTGTCCCAATTAATCAGCCACAGCACTTGTTTTATTAAAGCCTCATAAAAACAGCAACAAAGAATTAGGTTTAGTGATAATCAGGAATATGTTACATTTTAAAGATATTGATAAAAAAAAGAACATAAACGGTGGAAGTTATTAAAGCGCTTTAAAAAGTTTTGCCTTTTGCATAACTCCTAGTTCAGTTCTGGGTCAGCTTAGATTTTCTTCAGTCACTTAAGCAGGATGCTGCTTGGCAAACAGTTTGTTTTAGGGATGTCTTATCGTGACATTCCTTTGAAATATACATAAATAAGCGTTTGTTTTTCTGCTGCTTTTGTGCAGCATCTGCGCCTCCTCCTCACAGCAGCTATCACATCCACATCAAGTTCAAACATTTATGACATTTTATAAGGCACTTTTCTGCTTAAAATAAGGAGGCCATCACCGAGGAAATTAAATGTCTGCCACAAAACTTATTAAATAAAATCTGTGATTTTATTAAATCTTTCATCATTCCAAATGCTCTTTTAAAGATCCACTCCCAGAAAAGCAAAAAAAAATCCTCCCAGTATCCATGCCTTTTATGCATTTTGACTCACCTCACTAGTAAATCTGGTCCTTTGTCTCTAAACTGTAAACATAGATTTAATTCATGGGTCTAATAAATGTAAAGTCTTATTTTACAACTTATATGTTGCTGTTTTTAAATTTAATGTAATAATGTAACATAGTATATTATTTTTTCATCAATTTACTGTAGATTTATAGATTTAAAACAATATATTACAGATTATAGCACTACATTGATAACAGACAAGCTAGCTTAGCTGTTTTGGTGGTTTTGAAAATGTATTATGTTAAATAAGACTTTACAACACTTTAATAGTATCACATTAATTTGTGAGAATTGATCCAAACCAAGAAAACACATTTACCATGTGTTGATTCATGTGCAATCATTAGTCCTGCTGTGGTGATTTTTTTTTTTTTTTACAGTAAACATGTATTGAACGTTTACACCTGAAGCTGCTGTGTTGCTGTTGATACAATACAACCCCATGAGTTTAATCAGTCTGCTGTGACGCTTACTCTTTGACATTTATTATCAGTTCTTGTTCAAAAACACATATTTCTCAAATAAGAGCTCACAATGGGAGATGTTTTTATGAGCATAACACATGAGGACAGACAGGGAGTCACAAGCTCTTTTGCACCCCCCCTCCAATGTCAGAGGGTTTAAATTCTTAATTGTCTTTTTAATAAAGCAAGTAGTGCTGAGCAAGTGCTGCCGAGGCAACTCCTTCCATTTGAAATTCATCAATAATAATGGTTATAAAAAACACAAAAGACATCAATATTTGATATTATCGCTCCATTATATTTAATATACAAGTGTGTTCCTCTCAAAGCAAGCCAGTGTGATGCATTTTCTAAAGAGGACTCTGTCTTGACTTGATTGACTTTAACAGGAACTGATTTAAACTTCAGTGTTTTTTTTTTGTTTTTTTTTCCCGTCCTAAATCCACGCTATCTTCCAGTCAAGCAGATGTGAAGGAATGGTTGACAGCTACTGGAACGCACACAGCCTTCCCTTAAATTTTCCATCCCATTGGCCATTTGCTAGTCATATTCTAGAAATCAAATGAGCCCCCCTTTTTTTCTGTTGTTTGTTTGATGGGCTGTAAGATGAGGGAGATGAACAAATAACTGCAGGGTGCACCAGTGCTGCGTGTGTTGTAGCAAATTGAATATGTGCATGCCCGTAGGTCAGAGAGGAATTGTAATAATGTCGTTTTGAAGAGTTCCTTTGCTTTGTGGCGCACAGCCCAAGTGCTAAAAAGATGTGACACTCCTCGGGCATTTCCCCTCATTATAGTTCGGCATCTAAAATGTTGCCTTGCTGTAATAAAATAAAATAAAAATGTTCACTTAAGTCTTTCTCAAGAGGTGTTTTCTTAATGTCTCTCATCCTTTTTATTTATCTTTCTCTCCCTTGATGTCAACTTTCCTGTCCTCTCTTCTTGACTTTATTTTCACCCTCTCCTTCCCTTGGATTATTATTGTTTTTTTGTTTGTGTTCTGCTCTCCTCTGTGTTTTTTTTTTTTGTTTTGCTCCTTCATTTATTGTAGCGATGTACTGCAGTACCCCGGACTCCCCACAGCATGGCTTTGTAGTGAGCCAAACGGGGGGTCATCTTAACAGCATGGTGCGCTGGGCTTGCGACAGAGGCTACAAGCTGATTGGAAAAGGCGCGGCCGTGTGCAAGAGGACCGCTTATGATTACTTTGCTTGGGACGCTCCAGTCCCTGCATGTCAAGGTAAGAGCATCGGCTTTGGCAACCTTTTATTTACAGCCTCCGCCCCCGCCCCCCATTCTTCTGGTCACCGACTTTGTGACCCTGCTTTCAGACAGGCACATAAAGCACCCGAGAGTCTCGGCTAAACTCGTTTTTTTTTTTTTTGTCCTCTGTTCTAAGCTGCTGAACTGATTCCAACCTGATTGAGAGCCCGTTTCCTGTCAGCTGGAAATGAAACAAGAATCAATCCTCTCTCTCCTTCCGTCAATTTCCACTCCTTCAAATAACTTTGGATAACTAACTATTAGCATGCAGTGTCCGCTTCGGCTGGCCTCTCGGCGAACTTCTCCCTGATCTTTGACGCGCACGCGTGAGGCGTCCGCACTTGGATGCACATGGCTGCAAGCGCTCGCAGCCGTACGACGGCAGATGGTGCGATCAGTTGCATTTGATCTTAATGCACTGGAATCAAAATATGTACGTGCAGTATATGCCACGGTTTAAAAAAAAAAACATTTCACACCTGCGATTGATTCCATCAGTTTGTTAATTGGGTGCAGCTTTCCCAAAGCACACACTTAGCCATGCCTGCAGATGAGCTGATTTATTCAGACTGATGATATCCATCTGGTATCTGTTAGATGCCTATGATAACATCCCAGTGATCTCAAGGTTGATGCACATATCAGACATCCACATTTCCCATGATCAGTGGAGGAAATATTTTACTGCTCTTATTAAGGATTAATTGCCACTAAACAGTGCTCGCAAATGTCAGCTGATTTTTTTTTCATGAGGTGGTTAGGGGCACTGTCGCGACTTCATGCCATGTTGGCAAATTGCCACGTTTGATGAGTCACATTGAGGAATTCTGCTCCATTTGGAGATGGATGTGTTCACCTGAGCGTTGCCTTTTAGTTCGGCTCCACGTTTGTCTGGTTCCTGAACTCTGCGCAGTTCCTCTTACTTGAAACTGAAGTAAAATACCTTGAAACCCACTAGCTGTAGCTTTCACTTTGGTCTTTACTTTGAGGTCACAGTAACCCAGATATCGTTTTGAGCTGTTTCTTTGTGCTAGTTTTCCGGTGAGTGAGAACGTCTTACTTTAGGAAAAGGTTGGCGTTGAAAGTAGTTGGAGGTCAGGTTGGGCAGTCCATTTTTTTAAACTCTGCACTGCAAAAACTGTCTTTCTAAATAAGTTTTAAAACCTTATATCCAGCCAAAAAGTCTTTTTGATCTTGTTTTGAGACTGACTAAACAAGAACTGATTGTGTCAGAATATTAATCTTGTTTTCAGAATGTATGAGTTTATTTGTCTTGTTAGCTTGAAAATTTGACTCAAATTAAGTCAAAAATTTCTGCCAATGTAGTAAGAAATGTTTACTTGGTTATATACTTGAAATAAGAAAAAATTGAGTCAAATCAAGTTTTTCAAGAATCTTACCAAGTAAAATTTTCTTACTCCATTGGAATCTTACCAAGTAAAAATTTCTTACTCCATTGGAAGAAATGTTTGACTTAATTTGAGTCAAAATTTTGAGCTAAAAAGACAAAAAAAATCTTATACATTCTGAAAACAAGATTATTCTGACACAATCAGTTTTTGTTTAGTAAATCAGTCTCAAAACAAGATCAAATAGATCTTTTGGCTGGAAATAAGATTTAAAAACTTGGTTAGAAAGACATTTTTTGCAGTGTGTTAAGCTCTTACATTATATTGCACTCTATTTTTATTATTGCCTAGAAATGCTTGTGATGTTTTTATTTTTTATGATTGCTGCAGTAATTTGGGACATTTAACAAATGGTAAACCATCCTTACTAAATTAAAGATGCAACAGAAAATCATTAATTTGTCGTTGCTATTGCATCACAGAACAAAGTGATTTAAACAACAAATAAATAAGCCAAAATGTTTTAAAACATTGCAGTAATGCCACAGAATCAGCATGTCACCTCTGAAAATAAGTTTTTTAGAGACTGGCCTACCAGCATATTGAGCTTATCAGGTCCATGCAGAGGACAGCAAGCAGGAAACTGTCCAGCAGGATACCTGATCCAAAGGTATGCTGGTATCAAACACAGAGGAATGCAGGTATTATATTTCTGTCATTTTTGTGGATCAGAAGCAGTGTACAATAGCCAGTCAGCTCTGCTTCAGGTCGTTCTTCCATTATATGTCCTGCTGACTTCACTACATGACTTTTTTTTTTTTGTAGCAGATTGCCCCAATATTGACTTTTTCCAGGTTTTTACTTGGGCTACTTTCTTCTCTTCAAACTCTGATAGCCACTGGACCATCTGCTGTAAGAGCAATAAAAGCAGTGTAATGTTTTGACAGATTTGACTGGAGCGATTTGTAACAGTCCTCTTATTAAATATACTATGTTCCATAATCATGTTATAAATTGAACATGTTACATAATGGAGCAGAAACACAACAGGTATAAGTTGATCACAAACTTTCCCAGAGCTTTAAAGTAGTCCCTATGACATCAAATGTTTGTAATAAATGGGAATGTATTTATGAAAAGATAACACTGATAACATTTTTTTTAATTAACAGGAAGTGAGGTCAAAAAGGAGTGTCTGCATGTGAACATAGGATTACTAAAATGGCTAACAGCACCGACTGTAGAGAATAATCAAAAGGTTTTTTTTAGATTATTTTAATCAAAGAGAGATGAAATTTAAATAATATTGTTTCAATTAACAAAGACAATGAAGTTATGTTTCTTGAAGAGTTCCCCTTTGATGTCACATCCTGTTTGAATTTGGCTGAGTCGGGTTCACAAGAAAATATGCAAGTTATGAAACAAAATGGGTAAAATTGTGTATTAAGCCAAGTTTATTAAATATAAATATGTTTTTGTCTTTTTGGATTTGAAGGATTTGCATGTCACAGGGACCTTAAAGCACAAAATTTAAAGTATTTGTAAATTACCTATAGCATATCAAATGAGTGCTGTAACACCAACTCCAGTTACATTACATTTCAGTTATAAAAGTACCATGTACTATTAAGTGTTTTTATAATTAACATTTTATAAGACTAATAGAACCAAGATGTTTTCATTTGCACAGCATTCTCTCATACACTTGAACAATCCCATATGTATTTCTAACCTTTCCATACCATTTTGAAAGCAGCTTTATAGACTCTGAGGCCAAATACAGACAAACTGTAATAAAGTGTCTCAAGTAAAACGTCTTCCCCCACATGGTTATTAAAGATGCAGGTGTGAAACCTGTGTGGCATTCCTGGAAGTGTGACTGCCTTGAAATGGCCTTTTTGACAGGTGCAACTCATTCTGTTTGTGATAACTCAGTTCTATTAAATGCTCCAGTAAGCCATTCCATTGAGGTATCATGCACAATGCCACGGCTCTGGCACAGACTCAATTTACTTCAATGCAGATGTTATTAATGTTGCTAATTACACATGAGCTGTCCCTGCTGTGATATCGTGAAGTGTTTGCCATGAATGAGGTTGACTGTCTAAATCCTGCAGCGGGTGCTCGGAGAGAGTCGAGCAATTACATCCTGTTGAGTTTTTACTCACTGAAATTGCAACCCTTAGAAAGTAAAAAATAAATAATAAAGCTTGTAAAAACTAGACAAGTCCAGCATGCTACAACAAACCTGTTAAATGTTGATTTTTTTTTCTCTTGTGAAACTTTAAAGGTCAAACCATCGTATGATTGCCTGCTGTGCCTGTACTTACCAGGCTTTATTGTCATGTGTCCACTGTTGTGCATAAACATGTGCCAACAATGGTCCTCTTGCCGCCTGCAGCTGTGTCATGCGGCGTGCCCACGGCGCCAGTAAACGGAGGTGTGCTCGCTGCTGATTACTCCGTCGGCACACGGGTGACCTACTTCTGCAACAGTGGCTACCGGCTCTCCTCCAAAGAACTGACGACCACAGTCTGCCAGCCAGACGGCACCTGGAGCAATCACAACAAGATACCTCGGTGCATCGGTGAGCAGAGGATGGAGGGGAGAATGTGGAGAAAGGAGGGAGATTTAGAGAGACGGGGGTAATCGCGAGGAAACACATGGTTAGGGAGTAAGAAGTTGAGAAATGACAAGTTTTTTTTAACATAGTATTTATCGGAGACTATAATTTGAGGCTGTTTGCTTTCACCAGCTAGCTCAGCACAGTTTTTTTTTTTTTTGTTTGTTAAATTTTTCCGTAAAAGGTGGAGATGCTACAAATGAGAGTTCAGAAAATGATCTGGAGAGCTTGTAAAGTATCAAAGTTTTAACAAAACTGTCTTGTCGTAAAAATGTAGAGTGCAGTCCTCACAAGACCACAAGCTGAATATTTATGACAACAACACTAGCTTGTTGGGTTGTGATGAGATGGATGAATGAAAGGTTGAAATCATTGCAGAGGGAAAATGTGTGCCTTACACTGGGGTAATACTTTTATATTCTGGTGAAACTTCTTCAGCTGTGGAAGTCAGTGTAACGAGTGATTGACAACTCTGTTTTCTACTGAGACCAAGGTTTATTCCTGACTGTGGAGGGAACAGATTTTAAAGTCCTTTTTTTAGGAGTCCTGTTACAAATATAGATTTGTATTTTCATTGATTAGTTTATTATGTGTGAAGACTTCTTTTGAAATTTAGTTTTTTCTTACTAATTTTGTCAGGATTTTGCATTGTAGCTGATGCAGGAGACACTATGGGGAGGTTAATCTATTCAAATACAGCGAAACCGTCCATGTTCAAAACATTGAATACTTCAATTTTTCTTTTCTTTTCTTTTCTTTTCTTTTCTTTTCTTTTCTTTTCTTTTCTTTTCTTTTCTTTTCTTTTCTTTTCTTTTCGTTTCTTTTCTTTTCATTTCTTTTCTTTTCTTTTCTTTTTACTAGTAATGACGTGTCCCAGTCTTGGCTCCTTCTCTCTGGACCACGGTCGGTGGAGGATCGTCAATGGTTCACACTACGAGTTCAGAACTAAAATAATCTTCACCTGCAACCCGGGATACTATCGCGTCGGCCCTGCTCATATCCAGTGCTTGGCCAATGGAGTGTGGAGCTGGAGAAACGAGAGGCCGAGATGCAGAAGTGAGTGAATTTTAAGTGGTCCCAAACATAAACCCAACTCTCGTTGATCCCACGGAAAGCAGACATTTTTATTAGCAACAAAACACACGTTTAAAATAGGAAAACTGAACTTTGAGCTGCTGAAAATGAACCTCCATCTCAGCTTTAGCTACACTTGATTAGCATAGAGTACACATTACAAGGCTCAAAGAATACTTTATTTACTTAATCATCAGCTCACTGATCTATTTTTGTGCTCTTCGCCCCTTCCCCTCGCAGACAGGGTTAGATATTGTTTATTGCGAAAAAAAAAAAAAAGCCATAAAAGCTGTTCTCTGCTGCCATGGGAACTGCTTTTTGAGAAGTAAAAGAGTCGAGGAGCTTGAGTAATGGCAAAAAAAAAAAAAAAAAAAAAAAGATGCCAGCTAGTGTGATGAAAGATGTTTGGACAAAGGAAAACACCATCATTATCTTCCCATGTAATAGTACAGGTCACCTCTTATCGCATTAAGGTCGGTAAGATGACGGTAAATGACTCTGCTCTCCCATTGACTCAGAAGATGTAAGCCAACTTCCATCTCATCCTTCATTCTTTCTTGTTCTCCCACTCATTACGCGGGCACCTCCTCCTTCTCCTTCCTCCTTCTCCTTACCGTCCTCTTCATCTCATTGCAGTCATTTCCTGCGGCGATCTTCCTACTCCTCCAAATGGGAAGAAAATCGGGACGCAAACTACCTTCGGAGCATCGGCTATTTTCAGCTGTAACCTTGGCTATGTTTTAACTGGATCCACTGTCAGAGAGTGTCTCCTGTCAGGCCTTTGGAGCGGAATGGAGACCCGCTGCCTGGGTAAGCATGGTCTAAATGTTCTTGACCTATGTCAAAAACTGCTGTCAGCCTATTTAGACCGAGTATGAGCCTGGTCGGTTGGACCAACATGCCCAGAATAGAACCAGATGGGGAAGCAGTGGGTGGCTCTGCCTGTTTCTGTTGCCAAGTGTCTAAAGCCAGTGACTATTAAATACTTTGAACATGTATATTTTATTCACTGTTTTATGCTTCAGACATCACATTTGTTTATAGATAAACATCAGAATGCTTCATATCCTGCAAAGATTATACAGAAACATTGGTTTGGTGAATATGTACAGTGGGGAGAACAAGTATTTGATACACTGTTGATTTTTCAGATTTTCCCACTTGCAAAGCACGTAGAAGACTGTAATTTTTATCATAGGTACTCTTCAACTGTGAGTGATGGAATCTAA
>JAUBOC010000050.1:13150984-13165321 GCA_032275365.1 Anablepsoides cearensis | reverse complement strand
TCTTCTACATGCTTTGCAAGTGGGAAAACCTGAAAAATCAACAGTGTATCAAATACTTGTTCTCCCCACTGTATACATCTTTGGCAGCTACCTGTAGAAGACAGGAACAGGGGTTTTGCTGTAAAGATTTCCAAAGTTTGTCACAGTTGACCTTTCTTTGACCATCCCAACCTAATTCTACACCCACACAAATAAAATGATTTGTAGTTATGGAGGCTGAAGCCATAAGGCAACACTCACTTATGTAGTATCTTGACAGCACCACCTACAATCTATTGACATTTATATACACACAACTGGCAAAATAATTACATCCAGAAAAAAAAATTAAAGTAAAAAAAACAGTTCTCCTATTTAAACATGACACAAGCAAGCTTATTGGTTACCAGTGCAAAATAGATCAAGTCAAAATGTAAGAATTGTTGAATTAGTAAAAACAAGATTTTTATAATAATGTAAAAAAATATGTGTTGAGAAACAAACTCAGGCTGGAAACACTGTTGTCAAACCATACTTGTATAGCTCCTTTTAACCTCAACCAGGTTTTGGAAAATACTTTATAAAGGATTTCTTATTCACCTGTTTACACAGATACATCGACACACTTATGAGTGTGTATGTGCGTGGGGGGGGGGACTTTTCATCACAATACAGGTGTTGAGAATGGAACCTTTCATTTTCTGATACCCTACAAAGAAAAACACCACTCTTTTTCTCACTAGTTATGTTCCTTTGAAAACAAATCAATGTTTTTGTTCTTAGGAAATAATTCTTTACCAACTTGTCCTTGTTTCTTCAGAATTACTCATCAGTGTCCTTAGATGATCTCCTGTGTTTTAAAGCTATCAAGTTGCTATAGTAGACTTTCCAATTCTACTCCTGAACTGACTTAAACAAATGTAAAATTGTTTTTCCCCCCTCTTAACAATCAAGATGACAGCACTGATAATGTTTCTGCAACCATATATTCACCAGTTCCTATTTTTTAGTGTTGCTTAAAGTCCTTGATCAGACGTAGCTGTGTCTCCCCCAGCAGGTCAGATAAAATGTTTAAAGAAGTGAAAATCTAATTGGTTGAAACAGCTGCACTTCGTTTTAGTTCAGGGCTTTGGGTATTTGGCAAAAACACAGAACTCCCAGGGTGAAGGACATTCTGTACAAAAACCTTCTGATCGCTTGATTGTTTTTTTTTTAAGAAAAATGTCTAACAGAACGAAGGCAAGCCATTGATTTTGTTTTTTCCAAAAAAATATATTTTACTTGTTTACCCAATATTTATGTTTTATAGGATCCATATAGTTTGCTGTTGTATTTTAGTGTCTGTAAAACAGCAAATGAGATTTAAAGCAGCTACTTGTTGAATCTATAGAATGCTATCCAAGCTTCAATTTGAGCTCTTGTTTGGATTTATAAAGAGCTCAGCTTACTGCAACTAAACACAGCTTTCCACAAAGGCAGAAAATGAGATGTATGATGAGCAGAGTTGCATTTAAAACCACATTGCAGCAGAATGCGAAGGATTTTCTATTAGTCCCACTTGTCCGTTTTAACAGCTGTGTGGTAGCAGCACTTCAAACCCAACTCAAGGTTTGATCAGTTCATCAAAGGGGAGCCTCTCTTTGCGCTGTTACTAACATGACTGAGTCAGTCACCATAGCCAGGAATCTTTTGGTATGTACACCTACTTCAGCACTATCTTCATAGAATCTGTCAGCCCTCAACTGGAGTGCGATAATAAAATGCTCGACTGAGTTTCTGGGTGCAGGAGTGAATTAGGGAAATCAGACTCTCAGTCAGAGGCAATTTCCCAGGTTTTAAGTGGCATTGGAAATCTCAACAAGATCCCTTTTCTGTGAGAGGCATTTATTGTAGCTGAAAGTAACATGATTATGTGCATGGGCTTATTGCACATAGTTTCACATATGTCTGTGGTGAGTTACAAAAATATATTTTAATCAGAAGTGGGACTAAAGTCGGTATAAATTAAAAAAATAATAATAATACACATGCAACATGCTTTCCAAACCCAATATATTTCACAAATAAACTAATTTTTACTTGCCTATTATATTCTAGACCTTTTAAAAAACATGCCTCCTTATTTCATTATTGAAATTGTATTTAAACATGACAGCACCATCAAAATTGTGTTTGTACCCTTCAGCTATTACCCATTAGTTTTATGGGAACGACTGGAGACCATTATTCTCACTGATGGAAAGTTGAACATTGCACCGCATGAATGATTTACTGAGACTGGGTTTGGTATTGTCAAGTGTATTGTTTCTCATGCACAAAGTGGAACACACTCTTGGCTTTTGTTTTCATGTTATGTATTTTAAATGCCACACACTGTAAATTATATAATGTTCCCGTCGTTTTCATAGGAAGTATTCCTGTATGAAGAGGTTTAGAAAGAAAAAATTTGTTCATCGTGTTTATTCTCACCAAATTTACAGCTGGTCACTGTGGCGTCCCAGAGCTAATTGTGAATGGACAGGTGATCGGAGAAAACTTTGGCTACAGGGACACGGTGGTCTACCAATGCAATCCTGGGTTCAGACTAATTGGCTCCTCTGTACGGATCTGTCAGCAGGACCACACCTGGTCCGGACACCTACCAGTTTGTATCTGTGAGTAATTTAATGTCATTTCTAAACCTTTGCTACCTGTCTACTCTGCATCTGCAAAAATCAAACATGTTCTACTGTGTTTGGTCCTCTTTTCTTTGTGCAAACAGTGATTTCATGGGTCAAATGCATATTAAAAGCACTTTACAAAAACAATATTTTTAAATTACATGTGTTTTAGTGTGCCCTTTAGATTTGAAATAACAAAACATTGTACAAATAATGTTTAACAATGTTTCATGCATGCTCAGTGTGCCCTAAAACCCACAACAACGATGGAGCAGTTTTGACAGGGGTCTTGTCCTTTGACTATCTTGTTTTATCCTGATCCTAATAATTTTGTGCTGAGATGGTTACTATCTGAGAGGAAACAGCAAATAGTGTATCTAAAATACGTAAAAAAAAAACTCAAAACATTTTGATGTGTTAATGTGAACATTCTCGTCACCTCCTGGGGTGGCATGGCCGTTTCCTTGTTTACATGTTTACTTGCTACCTAAACAAATATTTTTCAACCCTTATGGGTTGTGCTTAGGGGTGTCCTGACACCAGTTTTTCCTCAAATGTACAATTACTTCAGTTTCAGTTTTCACCAATAAAGAGTATTGATACAGAGTACTAAACAGAACTTAAGCATTAAACAATCACTTTAATAACACTTTTTCTTTTATGTGGAAAAAAGTGGCTCATACATCCTATAGGCCTACAGCTCCTCTCACTTTATCAAATCAATTATACAGCATGATATATACTGTTTCAACATTTTAGAATAAATAAATAAATAAATAAATAAATAAATAAATAAATAAATAAATAAATAAATAAATAAATAAATAAATAAATAGATTTTCTTTCAACCTATATACATAACAAATATATACATACCTAAACATGGAATTGACAAACCTTTCACTTGAAATGCAAACTGTAACATATTTTATGGAGTATTGATACTAGTATTCCAGTATCAATACTGGTATTGGTTCTGAGTATCAAGGCAATTAGTACAAATACATATAAAATGGGCCTTATAGCAATACAACCATAATACCAGTATTAGTATTGGGATACCACTAGCTGTGCTAATGATTGGTTAACAGATAAAGGAAGATTTATTTATAATTTGATCCCTTCTTTTCTATTTTGAGGGAACAAGTTTGGGGTTCTGTTTCTTCTGTGACAATAAAAAAAATCTTTATCTTCTAGTTCACTGGCTCTACAATCACTAAATGAATCCTAACTCTTAGTGTGTAACCTCCTGTTCGCCTATTAATGAGCTGAAATGTGCAATCTAGCCTTTACTGATCATGATCATGTCCTGAATTCTCCCTCTCTCATTACCTTCAGGGTTTAATTATATGTTAATGACTGTGACAGTTGGCACTTTGTGTCACCTCAATCATTGTTATTGGGGTTTTTTTTTTTCTCTCTGTATGTTTCTCTGCCTCTCTCCTTCACCTCGTCTCTGCGTCCCTCCTCTGCTGCTTCTCGCGTCCTGACCTTTTCTGCCTTCCTCCTCCCGTCACGTACCCGCTTGATGTGTGTCGCCTCAGCTGTCACATGTGGCCACCCTGGCAGCCCCATCTATGGCCGCACCACTGGCGATGGCTTCAACTACAATGATGTTGTGCGCTTCTCCTGCAACAAAGGCTACACCCTGGAGGGACCCTCCACAGCTCAGTGCCAGGCCAACCGCCAGTGGAGCCAGCAGCCTCCGACATGCAGAGGTACGGTTCCTGCCACAGAGCACCTGCAGAATATATAAATAGCTGCCACTCTGACAGCCTTTAGGCATCAGAGGGACACAGATGCACCTTGATAGTTGACCTCACTTGCCTCCACCATATGTACTGCTGGGATCACAGAGTCAAAACAAACAGGAATCAAAACAAAAACATATTTGCAGAACCTTTGATGCGTGAGATGCTTTAAATTTATAAGCATTTCATTGATCATTCAAAAGATTCTATTTCTAAAAAAAGGCATTGTGTCACAGTGACTCTTTTTTTTTTTACTCCCATAACAAAGAACACTTTTATCTCATTCTTCTTCCTGTGAAAAAGGCTTGCCAAAAGGAGAGCCGGTAGCTGCCAGATAGCAAAAATAGGATCCAGCCAAAGTGCTGGAACAGAATAAAAAAGCTTTTCCAGTTATCTGAAGCTAGGACGACTACAAGAATCCAACATCCAGCAGATGTGTCAGAATCACTCAGGAATCAGCCGTCAGCAACTGCCAGCTTGCTGAAGCATAAGCACACAAGGAAAAAAAAAAAACAAATATGTATGTATAATTACGAATAAATAAAAAAATTAATAAATTGTCAAAACATATGGCGTTCCAACACTATTAATGATAATGGTTTTTACCTGCTTTGATTTATCTGGATAAAGCATGCGACAACATATGGAGCCACAACCTCAGAGCTAAAGAAAAGCAATAATGAATTTATAGTACAATGTAAGAAGTGTTCAGTCCAACATACTGCAGTAATTATGTGTGATCTTTTTTTTCCTCTTTTTTTTTTTTTTTTGCTGTGGTTGTAGTTTGTACTAATTATGCTCAATAATGCTGCAATTACAATCTCACATTTCTGTTTAATCATATCAGATCAAAGTATTTTAAAAATAGATTCTACTGTAATAATAAGCATCAGATTAAAATTCCTTATCCATGACTGTTAGATGCTCATTTTTTCCCCTTTTTTCAAATTCAAGCTGTTTTACACTGTAATCTGGTTGAAAACATATTAAAAAAGCATAAATTAAATTATAAAATCAGTTATTAATACATAACATTTAGAAAATGGATTTAAATAGTCGTCATTGTGCCTGTAATTTGCTGCCTCTGGATCATGTGAAGCAGAACGTGATTTGCCAGGCAGTTTGCATTTAAAAATATGTCTGACATGAATTTAGCTGGCATTTATATACAGTATGTATTAGGAGCTACTGTTTTTATTTCAGCTACAGATTTTTATTACAGAGACAGACCCGGTGAAAGATCAAAGGAGCACGATCACATGCATCTGTCGTGACTCTCTTTGTCAAAACATGCCTGTTCCCGCTAACATTTTCCCACATTAAGCCAAGATTTGTCATGCATTTGGCGTATTGATTTAATTCGATGTCACTTTGAACCTAATTTCACCCTCATCTGATTTCATCTGAACCACCTTGTCAGCGATGTGCTTTTAGAGACTTCAGCTGCTTTTAAAATAGACGCCTTTTTGACAATAGGCGCTCGTTTGGTTTTCAGAAGGCAGCTTGAAGTGCTTCTATTATTGACAGGGCTTAATATAGCTCATGGTTACTTCTTTTTTTTCTTGTTTGCAGAATACAAAAGAAAAAGCCACTGTTTAGGTCATGTCAACAGTTCTATTATTATCTCACAAGTGAACATGCTGACAGATAACATTTATGCAAATTAGGCTTTAAGCATGGAGAGTGAACAGCTTCCAGGAATCATCCCCTGTGATGTGATCGCATGGAGCGAGTTGGGCAGATTGCCCCATAACTATTATGTGTGGGGGGTTTGCTTATTATTTTACTCCATGCTATGTTAAAAAAGCAAACAAACTATATATCATATAAAAACACAAACAGTAACAAAACAGAGCAGATGCAATGCATGAAGAGAACCAGATGTAATGAAGTACAGTTACTTTGTTACAGTACTTAAGTATTTTTTAAAAATCTGTCTTTTTAACAAGGATTCTTTTTTATTTGTAACTTTTATTTTGTTACATTTAAAACCAAAAAATGATACTTTTACATCTTTATTTTAAAATTTACCACATAGTTACAATTAACAAATTAAAATATGACCAAACTCATAAAATGAGTTGTTAATGCACTCTAAAAAAGTGTTCTATTTACATAAAGGGAGGGTATTATTGTACATACAGTAGTTCAATTCAATACCACATTCAAATAAGTTACTTAAAGTTTTTATGAAAGTAATGTATATATCAAAAATAAAATTGACTTCACATCATAGTATAAACACTTGGAAATTGACCTCTCTTCAAGAACACCCTACCATTTCTGACACTTCCACTTCAGCACGTCTTCACAACCATGTTTCATGCCATTTACAACTATTCGTAAGAGAAAAGTCTATCCATTTTTGACGAACCGTGTCATTCTTAGGAATTGTAAAAATGGTAAACAGAGGGTAGGCATCTAAAAATACATTTCCTCAGTGAAGACATTTTTTTAATCTGGAAAGGGCTGGACTGAGAAGTAGAGTAGCGCTAGATACAAACAGTCGGTCCTTTGTACCAGCAAGCATTTAGGCAGCTCCACATGGCTACCACAGTTTCAAGGATTTATCAAACATGCATGAATGAGTCAAAGCAACACTCTGATTATGTGTTTGATGAGGGAATGACATTATAACACGATATGAAGCTCAAAAAAAGTATATTTTGCATCACATACCCCAACCGAGTTTTGTCTACTGGTTCCACTAAAAGCCTACTTCACATTCCGTCCTAACTTCCGAAATTGGCTCGAATTATCGCGGTTTCATGACAAAAGTTATGTCACCATGTTCTCAGAGTCAACTTGGCTGCCCCTTTTGTCACAACCCAGAACTTTTTTACCTCCATCCACATAAGAACCTATTGTGTGATCAGATGTTTGTGGGAGTGTTTATATAGCACTCAGAGACTCGATTTTGCTTCAACCATTCGCTTAAAACAAAACAACAAAAAGGACTAGCTTCCAGAAGCCAACTGTTGTAGGCTACCAGGAAGTAGACATTGATTTATAAATACAGTCAAAGGGCCAGAAACTCATGGATGGAGAATAAACAGATGTGCACGGAGGATTCTGTCTGATAAAAACTGTGGAACTTTAACATACACAGCAGTGGAGGGGTTTCCCAGGCGCTTGGCACGGTGTGTCTCATGGGCTATGAAAGTTGTGTGTGAAGACGAACCCGGAACAACCACGTGACCGCGCGTCGACTCTTCAGCTTTGGTTGGAGTGTGCTGAGGCCTTTAAATGGTTATGTGACTTACTGAAAAATGTTCAACACTTCATTTCTTAGAGTGTGTGTACTTACAGTTTTATGACTGTTACTTATAAGTGAAATCCATTTTTAACAAAGTAATTTTCTGTTGAAGTAGTTTTACTTTTAGTCATTTTATTACCAAGAACGTTATACTCCTCTGAAGAAAGGCATGGGTCCTAATAGGTTAGCATAAAAATAAATAAAGTATTCTGGTCAGCCTAAAAGTAGCTTTGCATTTTTCCTCACAGTGCATTCACATAAAATACTTATTTTACACAGTAGTTGTCTCAAATACAGGAGTGATACATTTTTACAAACTTGGAAATGTAACAAATGAATAAGTTCCCTTTGACTCATGCTCTCACTGTCCTGTGCTGTACTTGAATAATTCATCCCCATCGTTCCGGAAAACCGCAATAAATATGTTTATGAAAAAGTAACCAGGAACATGTTCTGCTTTTCATTAATATAATATAACAGCAGACTTATAATAATGTAGGAACACATGAATCATGGAGTCTATAAGTAGACTCACTTGGGGCAAGGAGAGTACTGAGAAAAGGGCAAGGACCATTTATTTTTAATCATAACATTGCAATTTGCCAAAAACTATTTTGGCAAAAAAAATAAAAAAATAAAAAATAAATCCTAAATCTACTGCTAGCAGTATTTGTATGACTTTTTTATCCAAATGAGTGATTAATAATACTGCATTTTTTTTCCCTTCCATCTAGTGGTTAACTGCACAGATCCGGGTATTCCTGCCAACTCTATCCGGGAGAGCAAGATCGAACATGGGAACTTCACATTCGGCAGTGTGGTGTTCTATGATTGTAACCCTGGATATTACCTGTTTGGATCATCGGTACTCAGCTGCCAGCCAATGGGCCACTGGGACAAACCTCTTCCAGAGTGCATAGGTATAGTAAATGTTTCTATTCTTACCCAAATAATACACTGGAAATGAGTTTTATGTTTCTGATTAAAAAATCCGGTACACTGGGTCATTAGCTAAGAGATGCACATGGAGAGAAAAAAAACAAAACATTTTTTTTTCACAGTTTATTGTCTTAAACTTGTTTTGTTTGTTTCCCGTTTTCATGGTTTAAATTTTAAAGTATTGTGACTATCCACGCAATAAAGCATCCCCCAGTGGCTTGCGGCCATGTTTTAGCTGCAGCTGCACGAGTTGCTCAGGATCTAGCTAATGTCCCTTCAACGCTAAGCACTTAGATTATAACAACTGCCATGTGTGAACTGCAGGGTTTCTAATGTTGCACCCAAACACCTGCTTCATTGTGCATTCTGGTTATGTATGAGCCTGCCAACAGTAATGACCTATTTCTGGTGAAATTATCTAAAGCAACCTCTCCATTCTGTACGCAGGCTCAAAAAGCACTTCATTTCATGGTAGAGAAATGATGCGCATCATTTATTTTATCAAATGAGATAATAATTAAAGAGATACACAAGAGTGTCTGTCTCACATGTTTATAAACTGCTCCAGGCATCAGTGACAGCTTGGTTGTGGTTAGCGTTTTCAAAAAAAAAGAAAAGTTAAAAATCTTTCAGTGTTAAACTAAACTGAGAAAAAACAATACCCACAAAACTGCAAACAAACATATTCTGGTCCAATGAAAACAGAAGTTTTAGAAAATGGTTGTCACTTTGTAATATGCAAATAAGAACACTGTGTGGTATTTTGACTTATTTAAAACTTTTTTTAAAGTGACAATGTTAAAACTTGTTCAACAAAATGCCTGTTTTTTAACTGAATGCTAGCACCTTTACAGAATGCTAATTATTACAAATGACAAATGTAATTCTCATCCATTATAGTTATATTTATGTCCTAAAACTTGGGTATTGTTTGACATACAAAATCTGAACATGGTGAATTCAAATACATATATGAAATCAATCAATTTCTTTGCTTGAAATGGGTTTCATCAAGCATGTTACATCTCTTACATCTAGGGGTGCTACAATACGTGTACCCGTATCGAACTGCCTGAACTGCACCGAACCGCACCGAACCGTATCGAAGACACTTGTATCGAACAATAAAGATTTTTAAAATATATTATTATTTATATTTTCTTAAGACGCTCTGTGTTGAAGGATCAGTGGATCTATGTTCAACTACTCTACCTAGGCTGCCTTTTTGAGTGCAGATCCACTGAGAAACTTATTGTTTTAGCAACATTTAATTTAAAAACTGGACTTTTGAGGTTAAACAAATGTTTATTATTAATTTCAATAAATTGCAAGTTAAAAAGGGCATGGAAATTTCTCTTTTTTGTATCGAAAAAATATTGAACCGTGAGACTAAAGTATCGAACCGAACCGCTAATTTTCTGTATCGTTGCACCCCTACTTATATCAATCTCTATAAAAGAAATTTTAGTGTTGACTAATGTTTGGAATCTGACAAATATTTCTATTCCAGCCTGTTATTAAACATGTAGTCAATGCTCATTTTTGACACAGTTAGCATTTGCTATTACATATTTATTTTAAGATTTTTGTCCTTGTTTTATTTTAAAAAAAAGCAAATTAAACAAAAAACATCACTACATTATGCACTTGCTTTAAGTAAAAGAGCCTAATATTGATGCAAATTATTATCAATTTTAAACCTTTTATTTCACCAGGCAAATCCCATTGAGATCACAGTTCTTTTTCGCAAGATGCATGTGAGAAAACTATGTGGAAATAAAACAAACATAGAAACACAAGGAGAGCATGCAAAATCTACACAAAGACCCCAGGCCCAAACCAAGCATTGAACAAAGGACCTTCTCACTATGAGGCAGCAGTGCTAACCGCTGAGCCGTTGTGCTAAATGTACTTTGCATTGACATCAATGCATGTTCCCATACACTGATGAGATTTGTGCTCTGCGTTTGATCCATCACATCCCCAGCAACGGGGGTTGTCTGTCTTGCTCAAGAACATCACTGCATGTGGGCATGGCGGGAAATCAAACCTGTGACTTCCTGGTCCCAAGTTGTCTGCCCTACCACTGCGCCACAGCTGCCCCCGAAATGAAATGTGAATTATTATTCCAAAGGGAAACAAAAACAATCCCAGGCATCAAAACTTGTGACAAAATGCAAAGAATGTCTTTTATACAATTTTAAGACCTGAAATGTTTTGAGACATCAGTTCAAATGAGTGCACTTAATATCTCACACTGTGATTTGTACTCAGGCAACATTTGTGTTTTATTTTTTTATTTTTTTTACCTTCTGTTCTTCAGTGTATTGACTTTGATAAAGACAAATGATAGTACAATAAAGCAACATGTCTCAGCTTTAATGTTTCCTCCAAAACAAAATACAGATATGAGAGACATGCGACTGTCTAAACACGCTGCTCATTTTACCTGAATTGGAAGAATCCAAAAGTAAGCAAACCTTGTTAGATGTTTTATTTGGAAATTGTGAGTTATTTTAACTAAATTTTATTGCTACAGAAAGACCAGAAGATAAAAATAAATAAATAAATAAATATAAGCTCAACAGAACAAGGAGCACACTGGAGAATCATTTGTACTCCCTTTATGACCACAGCTTCAGGGGATACAGATAAAACTCCTTGTGAGCCTCAAAACTGAATGTACTCGGTGGTTAGCCCAGAATAACCAAATAAATCAATTAAACAGGAACAGTAGGTCTAAACTAAATTTTATGAACTGTTAAAACAGCATTAAACTTGTTTCTGCCGACAGAAAGAGCTACAGAGCTATTACAGGAGCAAACTCTTCTTGTGCGATGACATTTCATCATTTGTTTGGAATATGGCTTTAAATAAACAATTCAAAGCAACCTTTTCAGGGAGATGTTGAAAATCCAAATGTGTGAATGAGTAACTTACCTCAGTGTGGTTCTGCTGCGATCCACATGATGAAGATGTTTAGGAACAAATTAAAAGTGGATCAGCCATAATAATCATGCAAAGAACATCAGAGGCTTTATCTACATTTCTGTTTTCCTCAGAATGTTTCATGCCCTGAATTTGTCTGGTTACACTTTTACTTGTCCAAGTACTTTTTTATATAAAAGGGACAGTGCACATTAATAAACAAGCGTTTATCTTGTACCAGACTGAGCCATGGGGACTAGTTTTAATTTGTTGTGCTGGGCAGGTTGATGATGAAACACATAAAAAAGAAATAAGTTGAAGTGAAACGCATGAACAAATAAAAGGCACACCTGCATTAGTAAAATCCTAAAAGTGCACGTAAATTAATAACATTAAAAGGAGGCAAAGAAAGACAGGATACACATAGAGGTTAGTGATTACAGGTTTAATGTTCCTTTAGAAAATGTTTCAGATGAGCCCAATAAAGTGCATTAAGAGACGCTATAAAAGTTGGTTAATAATGCTTTTAATGTTTGCAAACTTTAACAAATGGCAACATTTAACTAAATGCCGCACATTGATATGGCACAGAAACCAGCACCCAGCATGTTTAAAACACAAAATATTCAACTTAAAACTTTGATCATAATAATAAAAGACTTTTTCTCCCACTAAATTATTTTAATAATAATGAAATACTGCTCAAACTTGACAATGTAATGATATGAACAGCCTTAGGAACAAAGAGCTTTAATTTCCAAAGAACTCCATAGTTTGGTCTACAAATCAAATTGTCTCATATGAAAATGTACTCAAATAGCTCTTTCAATTTAAGCATCTCTTGATCTAATTTAAAGTTCACAGCCGTTTATTGGACATGAGCAATTTGACAGAACTTCATTAAATCTAGATTGCATGGTATGTACTTAATAAAAAGATGTAAAATTGGAGGAACTAGAAGAGAAATCTGAAGTTCATTAAATCTGTTGCTTCTTGGTTTTAGGTGCTTTTCTGTCTAAATTGATTGCTTTTTTAAATTTATTTTTATTGTTTTCTAATTGAAACTATCAGTGTGGCATTGTAGTCTATTCTGTTGAAGCTTCAAAAAAACTTTTTTTTTCTATTCATGAGAATTCTTCTCTTTGCTCTTTGACTCAGAGGTGGACTGCGGCCACCCGGGCACCCCGCCCCACGCTGTAATGACTGGAGACAAGTTTACGTTTGGCTCCACAGTGCGTTACTTCTGTCTTGGAGACCGTCAGCTTATTGGAGACTCATCACTCACCTGTCAGCTGAACGGTCACTGGAGTGGTCCACTGCCTCACTGCTCAGGTACACACACACACACACACACACACACACACATACACACACACACATTTGTTTTTCTATCCTTATGGGGACTTTGCATTGATTTCCATTCATTTACTAGTCATTTCCTAACCCTGTCCCCTTATCCTAAACTTAACCCCCCCTGTACTTGACTCTAAATCTAACCTGATCTAAACTCAATTCACACCTTAGTCCTAAACCCAACTCCTGACTCACTGACAATATTTACCTCGATGGGGACCGGGCTTTTGTCCCCATTAGGGACAAAAGCTGGTGAGTCCTCACCAGGCTGTGTGTACCGGGAAAATGGTCAAAAACTGCCCCCACCAGGTAACAAAAACATGTAAACACAAACACACAAGTTTGTATTTTTATCCTTATTAGGACCACTCTTTGACTTCCATTCATTTCCAGTCGTTTCTATAGCCTAACACGGGCCCCTTAAACTCCCAGAAGATAATCCTGACCTAAACTCAATTCACACTTTACTTTAGTTTTGGGTCTTTGGACCCTGTAGGAACTACTGGTCCAAGGTAGGTAGGTCTGCTGCTGCACACTCAGTCTGTATTCTCATGTTTTTATGTTTTATACAATGAACTGTTTATTTTGTTAGCAATTCTTTTTCTTAATTTACCCAATTTGTGTACTATAAACCCAAACATTGTGCTGATTATTCTTTCTAATAATCCAATCTTATAATAAAAAAGAAGAAGAAAAGTTTAAAAGGGGCACATAAACTTTTTATTTACTTTCTCTAGGTTTGATAGTATGAATATTAATGTCATATGCCAAAACTAATGCAAAAACTTCACAACAATGTTCTGTCACTTTTTTGGCCACCTTGTCTGCAAATGTTACTTTTTGTGATTGAAAACGAATTGTAAAGAAAATGACGTTACTTTCTAAGCCAAGGATAAAAGAAATCCAATCACTTATCTCCTCCTTAAATCAGTCTGTATTTTCTGTACCAAGGAAGTAGAAAGCAACATTTCTTTGCCGTTGTTTTTAGTTTTGCTTATTTATTTATAATTTCAGGAAAAAAATTGCTAATACAGCTATTTTATTATTTTGTCTAGCATCCTATACATCCATGCTAGAAAATTATATTTGTTTTTCTCGTTGCTGCCATTTCATTGTTATCGAAGCCAAATGAAGAAAAGTCCAATTTCCTTTTACTTTTGAGTGCACTAGTAACAAAAGCCAATGAAAAAAAAAAAAAAACGTTATCAAAAGTGAGCCCAAACAAGCAGCAGTTTTTGATGTTGGCCCTAAAAAACCTTTAGAAAAACAAAGAAAAATGGGCCCCATGATGAAAGTCTAGAGAGAAATGCCTGGATAAACGTGTTGCTTCATGTTTGTGTTTGTGGTGCATCATTTTATTAACCTCACCTAATTACAATGAAAAACACTGATGATTAAAGGGCACCTATTATGCAAAATTCACTTTTTTCATGTTTTTAAACTTACTTTTGGGTCTGCACTGCTTCTAGAA
>JAUBOC010000050.1:13114646-13130745 GCA_032275365.1 Anablepsoides cearensis | reverse complement strand
AAAAGCAAAACAATTTGATGTAAATGACCATGTAATGTGCAACTGATGCACATGTAAATGTGTTTCAGATAGCATTTAGGAATCATGAACATTTTAAGACTAAAATTGTTTTTAAAACATTGACAGTCCTCTTTGGTCTTGGTCCCACTCTGACTAGCCATTTGCTTGTTGGTCCACTCAGAATTGACCTTTATTTCTTCAAACTGGGGATGTCCAATCGATGAACAACAGGCAAAAACTTCTAGGAGTTTTGATCACCTTTCTGAAGAAACCTGTTCCAAATATATTTTCTAGCACTTCAAGCGTTTTTTTCTGTAATTATTATTCATGGGATAGTGAAGACTGATGATGTACCTTGCGTTAGTGTTTGAATTACCCCAGTTAAAAGTTTGAGTCGAAGATTTTATGCAAAGATATGTTTACATGACTGAAAATTGGATTGGCACAGCCCCACTGCCACTCATTGCAGTTTTGCATTTATCAGTAAATCAAGAATACAGTAATCTTCTCATTTTGTACCACAGTTTTCAGGAGCTTGGTCTGGAATTATGTTTCCTTCTTGGGCTGAAAGCAGAGATTAAACCAAGCAACAGATTCTAAACAAGTAGCTATTACTTTCTGCATGGCTAGGTAGCACTTTGTGCAAGTGTGCAAATATCCTCATGTGTGAGATGACAGCCCAAGAAAGTAGTTTACTACCCACAATGCCTGTGCAGTCAAAAGAAAATCAGATATGGCTGACAGGTTAGTTTCAGTGTGCACTGCAGGCATATTATAAATGACTGCGTCTCAAGCATCAAATAATTGCCATTTGCACAGCCATTTATTCTTCTGACACATATTACATGATGCTGTGTGGAGAAACCTTTCTGGAGGTTTTAATATGGGATTGATCCAAGTGAACAACAAAAAAAAGACCCACAACAAACAGCATTACAGTGCATTTCAGGCGAGCATCAAGGCTGCTGATTTTCTGCTCTTACTTGACATAAAATCAGTGTTTGTGAGGGAAAACAAATATGTGTATTTATCTGATTCATTATTGGCTGAAGCAAGAATTCCACTTTCATTCACCCAAGACTGCATTTAGGATTTATCTTTACCAAGTAAATCCTTTTTTTGGACACCAATTTGGTCCCACGCAGCAATAAACAAACACAAGTGTTGAAGTGGTTGGCAGCGAGTGAGAATCAACAAATTGATTAACAGTAGCAGCGTTTAGCCGAAGCATATGCGTCACACTGGCTCCTTACACGAAGGTGAACGAGTCAGACTAGATGTTCTAATTAGTTTGCATAAATCGTGGCTGTGAAATTAATGCAAGGACTATGAAAAATCAAGTCAGAGACTGGCAACTATAATTGAATCAGAGATGGCACCCGGGTGAGGACCTGACAACGGAGTCGGCCAACACTCAACCATCTGTTTATTTTGAAGAAAATGAGCCATGAGAAGCAGCCAAGAGCAGGCGTGGGGAAAATATTATCAAAGTAATTATTTCAATTAGGTACTCCATTTTAATTAGACAAAAAAAACTATAAATATTTAAATTGTGGACATGAAAACCCCACAGTAATTGTTTCTATAACAATAACAACAGTACAGATGTCTCTTTCATATTATTCAGAGACTGTAGATGTAAATATGTTGATCCTGTAGGTCGTTTGTTAAAAGTTAGTGTGGTTGTTGTTAATTCATCTACTGCACTTTATAAAATTGAATTAAATAATTTGAATTGCTAGGTAGGCTCTGCACACTTGAGAGGCAGCCAAGTACACTGACAATTTGCTTTTTTAATTAAGAAAACATATTCCTACAAATATAAAATTTGTGATTGGAATGTCTTAACGTTCAGCTTTGATTCAGAAGAATTAACATCCAAAATTAGAAACCAGTTTGGACTTACAGCTACTCATAATGTAAATCTAATTTTAAAGCTGATTTTGTAACTTGATTAGCAATCTTTCACAGTTTTTTATCCTTTTTTTCTCATTTATTTATTAACCTTTGTATAACCAGGCAAATTCCATTAAGATCATAGATTTATTTTGCAAGGGAGGCCTGAGTCTATTGTGTGTGTATTGGTTTTTTTTTTTTTTTTTTGCTTTTTTGTTTGTTTATTTTTTTTTTTTTAATATGTGGGTGAAACCGGAGTACCCAGATAAAACCCATTCAAACACGAGGAGAACATGCAAACTCTGCACAGAGACCCCAGGTCTGACACGGGTATCTTTCTTGCGGAATTTTTTTTTTTTCTTTTACAGGCAGCTGCCTGTTATTAATGTTATTTATAGCTCTATGTTAAATAGTCAGATAATGACTCTGTTAAACGTCCAGTTTGAGAAAAATTACCGTGTTCCAATTTTTCGAGTATAAAATTAAAATAAAATTACCATTTGTGTTTCATTTTTCAATATGTTTTTAAAATGAAAATTGAATGATCAAAAAGTATACAGTCCCTTTGCTGTTACTGTAGGTGTGTTTTAATTGATTGTCATGTTTTCCTTCATATAAAATTTGATCTCTGCTGGGTTAAGACACGGGCGTAACCTGTACAAACAAATTTCACTTGTTTGCAAAAAACAGTGCTTTTCATTCTATTTTATAAATTTTTTTTACAGTTTTGAATGAATTTGTTTGATTTATAAAACACAACTTCACAATAAAAGTCCTCCCAGAGCACTATGCAAGAATGCAACAAGTCCAAAGCATGTCAAATTAGTATAATGTAATTTAATTCAGTCTAAAATAGATCCAGTTTCAAGTGAGATTACAGTAAATTCTATCCAATTATAAAACAGTCAGATTCAATATATTACAAATGACCAATTGCTACAAAGTTGTCTATTTTGGAAAACCAGAATATTGCATTGAGTTATCACTTTGACACAGTCCCTCATTGTGAGCATTCACAGGGTTGTGGCTGACAATGGAGAAGGATGACCCCCTTTAATAGGAAGAGCCAGAACCGAGCTCAGAATGTCTTTTTTGTTGTTGTTAATGGATTTGTTGTGGTTTTGTAATTTGCAGCTAATTACCATTAGCCAGCACAAAAAGGACTGTAACTCAAGTCAGTTTAACTTGTGTTGAGTTAAAACTCAATGTGGTGGTAGCTGAGTGATCGTGCATAACATTATTTCCTGTTTACCCAAGCTGCTACCACTTGGTGGACGATATGTAATCCTTCAAGGAACGCAAGGATTTTAATTTCATGTTTTCACCACTGAAAAAATAAATAAAAATTCCATTTTAAGTTGTGAGGTTTATGAATAATATAATATACTTAACAGTATATTTATTGATTTATTATTTATTTAGGTTCAGTCATTTTCATTATTAGTCACTTTAGCGTTATGATGGATCAAGTTAACTGTTAGAGCTCTTTGTAAAGTCTGCTTACAAGAAGCTGATCTTAACATCAATACCATTTGTAAGCAGTAATTTGGAGTAATAATAATATATTGTAAGTCTAACATGTGTTTTCCAATATGTGCACAGGGTAAATAACCTTTAGGTTTTAATTGTAAAAAAAGAAAAAAGAAAAAATGTTTTCCTCAAGTCATTTCTGAGCCATGTTCCACACAGCTCAATAGACCTATGTTCACTCTTGTACAGCAGCTAAATGATAACTTGTCAGTGACCATAAAGGCAACACTGCAGTATTTCTTACAGTACAGTAAGTTGAGACAGCAGTGAATAGGTTGAATCAATTTACAGCTGCTCTAAATCAGTTTTAACCTTGCAAGTGACAGACAGCAGGGGAGCAATTAGCAAATACTAATCATTGCTGCACAATTACCTCCTATTTATTGATGATCTTTCAATCCTGAGTTTCTTGCACAAAGTTTAGCCTTTCACTGCTGTAACAATGTAATCTCATGGGGAAGCATGGTATGTATAAGTGCAGTTAGATTTTTTCATTCATTTTTTTATTAATATGTTGGATTTTTTTTTAAACAAATTATCTATGACAAATATTCAGTCTGAAATGCTGTACCATCACATTTTCCAATAGCTTTTATTCCAAAAATATCAAGTGTAATGTTTTGTTTATTGAAAAAACTGTGGGGAAAAGAAAAAGCCTTCACAGTTTAAATTTTCAGAGAAAAGGCTTGCTTTACAAGTTGCTCATTACTCTCTCCTCATGACGCAAAGGAAGATTTATTTCCGTCAGGCGCTTTACTGAGAAATGGTTTTCATTTTATCTTCAATTTGTTTCATGGTGCAGCTCATTGTGTTTTACTCATTTCACATTATCCAACCTGTTTTTGGATATAAGGTCTGCTTCTTTCCACCACCGGTTACAGTGATCACCTGCGGTGAGCCTGGGATCCCTGCTAATGGACTCAGATTTGGCGATGATGTCACCGTGGGCCAGAATGTGACGTTCATATGCCAACCAGGGTATGTGATGGTTGGAGGAGAAAACGCAGTTGGTAGAACCTGCACCAACAATGGAACCTGGAGTGGAGCCATTCCAATATGCCAAGGTAAGCATCCACAAAACACACATTGAACAAACACACATTGTACTCTGTGCCATATTCATGTTGGAGTACAGTTAGAGGCGACACAGGTGCTGTCTTTCAAACAACTACTCAAAGCAGGAGTTTGTAGACATAATTCCACTTCTTCATCAATCACGCCATGTTATTGTTGTATCACTTATCATAGACTAAAGCCCCATCTACACCAGATAGTTTTTAAAACATTTTTAATGCTTTCCAAAATGGATTTTTTTTTAATTTGTCTCTTGTGTAACCTATGGACTCAAAAAGCTGAGTATTTTAAATAAAAGTGATGATGCCCCTAATGAGCACTACTGTGAACACTTTGTGCTCAAGAAAGTTGATTTTTTTTTTATTCTTGGTTTAACTTGATCCTGATTCCATCACCATTTTCATTTCCTAAATGAAATGGATAATAACTGAGAACAATATCATTCCCCACAAAGCAAAATAACAAAAACACAACCAACATTTAAGAGAACATTTTACCCAAGAAAATATATAAATATATATAATTTTGATAATGTAAATTTTCTCATATCCCATAGGCACAGCAATGGTATATCATCCTTTTGCTATAATTATCTGGAAAAAGAAAAACTTTAGTAAAAAAAAAAAATCTGGGTGTTAAATCTGTTTCATATACTGTAAAAATAATAAAAATGTTTAAAAACAAATGGCAATAAAACAAATCAATTTTTTTTATTTAACCTTTATATGCAAAATATTAAGAATAACTTCATATTTACAATGTCAGCCTAGCGGGTGCCAGAGACACCCATAGGATGAGGGTGGGGGAGAAACAAAACATCAAGCACACAACAGATTCAAGTCACATAGAAGAATAAATAACATACAAAATGTAAAAAAAAATAAAATACATAAAACATATAGCTTAAAAAACATAGTGCATAGCATACCATAAAACATGTGCCTAGTATTGACAAATCAGTAATAGTAGATAAAGCTCATGTAAAGTTTATTTAAACTGACCTATAGTAACTGTAGTTTTAGATTATTTTGCAAGTTATTCCATGTGGAACAGGCTGCGTAGCTAAATGCATTTTTCCCAAAGTTTGTTCTTATCCTATCTATATAAAATCTAACTCTATATTGTGTTTGGGCAATTCACCTCCAAGCTCAAAACACAAAAGGATTGTGGTCTAAATTAAAAACACGTAAGAAAAAAACCTAATAAAGCAATTTCCTATTTAGATATAATAAACTGTGATATATAAAATTACTAAAGGTTGATAAATGTGTTAGAACCATTGATAAGACTTACTAACTAATCAGAAACCTAACTAAATCATACTAAAATAAACACTTTTTTTCACTAAAGATAAAATGAACCAGAGGGGAAAGTAAAGCAATAAATCTAAAATGAAGTAAGAAATTCAGAGACTAGACAGAAAGCACAATTAAAATAAAAAAGACAAAGTAAAACTGACTAAAATTCTCATATACAGACATTCATGCCTGAATTTGTAATTAAAAGTAGTAAAAAAAAATAGCTATATGTCCTGCAGCTATTTGTCTCACACACAAAAAAAAAAACATTAATGAGACATCAGTTTCTGTGCCGCTCCAATGAGAGTAATGGTCTAAGCCTGGCCACTTGTTTAAAAAAAAATAAAGCTTTGGCTCTGCTGCTGAAAACAGTCAACCTTGATAACCATCAGCCTCTGATATAACAACCTTGGCACACCAGCACAACGTCATGTAAAATAAAAAGCGCATACTTACTCCCGGAGATCTGATGAGATTAGCAGGAAAGGTGACAAAGGACTTCCTGTGTGGTTTGGTGGTGACACTGTTCACTTAACCCAAGTGCTGCTGACACCTCAGTCCAGACGTCTGCACCACAGAAAGACTCACACATTCAGCTGAATTCTCTGAATATAAACCCAAACTCAGAGAAAATGTACAAGTATAAAACTCTAGATTTTCTAAAAAATATTTGTCTCACAGTACATATTGAAAATATGTCTATATGTATATGTAAAATATGGATGTCTCTAAGTTTACTTAAAAAAATACTCTTCCTCTCTATAACTTTGTGTACATTTTACTTTTAATAGAAAATCCAACAAAGGACTTTGTAGTTATACGCCCATCAGCACTACATCAGTGCATGATTTATGATCCTTGAGCTGAGGCAGAGATTAGCATTTCTGCTGCTGACACCATAAAGTAAGTGTTTCAGGAAATATTACCATGTGCAGAAACCAGTTTAGATGTGCACCAGGAAATGGAAGAACCTACTAGACATATGGCTCATTGTTTGCTAAGGAACCGTTCCCGGGCTGCCGAGTCCGCTACTGCACAACATAGCAAACTGTTATTATGTTAGCCTCTTGAGAAATGGCAAGGGACAAATTAAATGTGAGAGAAAAGAAGAGCCATAGTTTGAGAAACTATCATGTACACCCATAGGGCAAATTGGCTGAATGTTATGGAAAATCTAATCCATGGGAGCAACCTACATAGCAGACAGGTGTGGGCCAGATGTGGTGTCAACTTGGCATTGCTGGCTGACTGTTGGCACGGCAAGTGGTTTGTCAACCTGATGTGAGCCAGGTCTGGCAATGATAGGACTGTTTTTAAAGATGGTATGCCACAACTGATCTAGTTGTAGTGTGGTTTATGAACCACCTATGGCAAACCACATCTGGGCCAACAAAGGGCCGCCATTCCTTGCAGTATCTGGGCCCAAGTGTTGGTGCACTGTGTGGGCCACACAATTGCACCACACAAATTTTGCTAAGTAGTTTCTATTAAAGAATGAATTGTTGATGTAGAGTCTCAGTCATCCAGGATATAAATCCTGAAAGAAACTGAATTTCTGTTTTGAAGTATCTCTTCCTTTACGGTGGAATTTTACATTCAGAACAGGTTTGGACTAAATATTAGAGAAAACTACAAAGTACATGTCAAGTTGTACCGACTGTCCGTACATTACACAGATTTGCTTCTATTTTGCATTTTAAAAAATCTCACCGAATATTTTTAAATCACTCAGATTATTTTAAAACCTCAACTTCAAGTAAATTTTATGTATCATTGCCTGTAGGATGTAAAAAGAAAACAATAAATAAAGTTAAATAACCATCTCCCAATCGGCTCTGCTGCTAGAAATAAGTATAAATACGTATGTTATCCAGCCGTCCCTGTCATGCTTTTCCCTGCTCCGACAGTCCGGCTTCAATGCATGAGTGCCATAATACAAATTTTTGGAGAAAAGTACGAATATTTGAGGGTCAAGATACAGCTAAACATCCAACATGTATGATTATCACCCTGTCTACCAGTGGTTGTTAGCCACAACCTAAAGGCGATGGCAGACAACACTGTTTTTGCCAATGTCTGTGTTTAATTTGTTTGCCCTTCAGAAAAATATCTAATGAACAGCAGGACAAAGCTAATAAAACTCAATAACGTTTAATTACTGAATGTATGTCTTCAACAACTGCTGAATTTCTGAAGTCTGTCCTAATCAAGAATGCTGCTATCATTGACATTGGCCCACACAAAAAATTAGGTGTGATAAAGGCTGAGATTCATTCACTGTACGCAGCTTCAGCATGACGTCACTTGATGTCGCGTTTCATCAAATCGTTATAAGGTTTGATTAAAAAGTCTGCATTCATTCTCAACAATAGATGTCCTTACTTAAAAACTCTGGCTTTAAAGGCAGAGGGGAAAATACATTACTTTACATCATTTTTGGTGTTTAATTTATACATATATTTTATGCATCACACACTGGCATAACTCTGAAGCTCTTATATTCTGCTCCCCGTTTTTTGAGCTGCATGCTTGCTTCTTGCCCTCCTTGGGCTCCATGTGCGACCCTGCCTGAGAGCTTATACCACATCTAGACTGACACTGATTCGCAACCTTTCATGTGTGCGTTTTATTATTCACACAACCTGCTCCATTACATGCTGAAGTAAGTTTGATGGGTTGACGGTCGCCCAACTGTTATGCACATCTGTCTGATTGTTGAGAGCGAGCGTGAGCGCGCACACAAGTGTAAACAAAAGTTTCTTAACCTTCCACTTTCCAACTGACAGCTCCTGCAGCCACACTCTTTCCAACTCGTTTTTTAGTTTGTTGTTTTTTTTTTCATGGGAGTGGCTTAAAGAAGAGGAGCTGAACGTGTAGGGTTAGCTTCCGCACCACGCACACGACCGTACGTTCATATGACAATTGTGGAGTTTTTTTTCTCTCTCTCATACGTACAGTACATATTCACGTAGTCCCACAGATTGTTCCTTGTCCTCGTGTTTTCTCCCAACACTGCAGCTGCAGTCTGAGCACTGTCAGCTCATGTTGACCTGCACACATTAGTCAATGACCCGTTGGGGGTCCCTCCTGCCTCTTCTCACACTCTCAATTCTCCAGTAGCACTTATTTCTCTCCCGGGGTAAAAATGAATAAAAGAAAAGCAGGAGAGAGGAGCTTGATTGCTAAGTGGGTCCTCTTCATTAATTTTGCCTTTTCTCTGTGTGGATTGGGTATTAAAACAGATTTCAGATGTTTCAAGGTTTATTTTTCCCTGTCATGACTATTTTCCTTCTCAGACTATCTATAGCAAGCCAATAGAAAATCACTCTATTAATCATCCCTTTTTTATCGCCTTTCTCGTCGACAGCCTACGCAGCGAGATGTTTTAAGAAAGACTAAGTAAATATATTTTCTTTAATCTAAAAACTGAGATTGATTCCTGTGAGATTATAGCCCCCTCCCCCCCCCCCACCTTTTTTTTAGCACGATTGCCTGTAAGTTGAGGCTGCAGCGGTTCACGCGGGATGAGCTGTTTAAAACTGTCGTGAAGCGGGGCATCTGTCATCTTGTCATAGATTTAGATGATGCGCCGTGGGGATCTGAGCTAAGGGGAACGGTAAAGAGATGGAGAGGAAAGTAAAATAAGAGGAAGGGAAGGCAGAGAGAGAGAGAGACAAATGGAGGCTAGAAGAGACAAAGAGGTTTTACATGTGCATAATGTGGGAACATCAGTGGTAGCCGCGGCGTTTTGTGTGTGATGTTCACGCACACGCGCCGGCAGATGACGCACCCAAAAGCCTCGACCGGCACGGATTCCGTTTGAATCCCTGGATTGGCATGTTCGGCTAAGAGGCACTAATGCTCTAATGCTGCTTAGAACTACTTAGGAAAATGAGGCCACTCTCTGCTTCCTGTTCAGTTCTGCCTGCCACCCATGCCTGAAGGTTTTTTTATTCGTGTTTTCAAGTAACTTCTAAAGCAACGCTTATGAGATTAGAGGGCCTGTTCCTTTAATCAATGTAATTTGCCTCACTTTTGCATACGAGTTCTCAAATGCTTGTGTTTCCCTCACATTTGATTTTCTTACACAGTCAACCTGCAGGATAACTTACCTACACAGCCAAACCAGAAGCCAGCTGGAACATTTGGTTATGCGGTTTAAAGTGAAGCACTTTTTTTTTTGTTCCAGGACTTCACGGTGTTAACTTGGTTATTCAAAGACGATCTACAGTTTTTGATTAACTTCCTGAAGAAAGTGTTTGTTGAAAACTTTCTTCTAGTCGGAAACTTGTGAAAACACAACAATAGCAGGCACGACAGCGAGAAACAGATTGCATCATCATTGTGGTTTTTTTGACTCTGAACTTTTATTCATCCTGGCCTAAATACGTTTCCAAACATAGCTTACCGGTGAAGCATCTATATGCCGGGTAACTGCTGCAAAATGTCCATATGGAAATTACTTTGGATCCGCTGCCAACCGAGAACAAAAGACGGTTCCTCCTCTGAGAGAATGTCTGAATATCCCACTGAGGTCTGTTCCATATTTATTGTTGCTCGCTGCTTAAAAACCAAACAAGGAAATCAAAAAATTGTGGCAAGAAAGTTGATCTTGAAACTCTTGCCTGATTTTCACATAAAATCATAATCTTGAGATGAGGATCAGTTGTTGGATTTCAGATGTGCTCTAAAGAAAGGAAGGTGTTAGGTAAGTGCTTAAAGGGACAGTTCAGATCTTTTGAAGAAGGGTTTTGTGGAAAGGTTATGTACAATGAATAATTTATCTGTTATAGATATAACTTTGAACAACCTGAGTTTGGAGAAACAGTTCAGATTTGACCAGACTGATGAGTTAGTTTAAAAACTTCTAAAGCTAAAGTAAATTGCTCATGTGTTATTCAAAACATCTCAATTTCTTTCTTGAAAATGTTCTATATATTTACATTGTTGTAAATTATGTGTTAAACAAATGTTTACATAGAGGTCTTTGGTAGTTTACATAAACAATAATGAGAACACTTCCAACAAGAATATCTGAATATCTCTGCAGAATTAAATGAACAAAGAAAAAATAATGAAAGCATAAAAGACTATAATAATGTTTTCACATGAATTGGAGTTGTTTTAAGACTGTAGTATATTAATTTTGATTCAGCCACAGTTACAGTTTTGCTTCTTGTTTCTTAACCTACAGTAAGTGACATCTAATCAAGTTTTGAAACGTTGCAGCTAAAGTAAAAATCTTGAAACAAAACAAGACTGACTTTTAGTAAAGCTTCTAATAACTTAAAGTGCCTGTGACATCAATTCTTTGTAATAAATATGAAAGCATTTTTGGAAAAATAACACAGATAACATGTTGCAAAACAAATTTCCTGTCGCTGAGATGAACGGTTGTTGAGATTTTTGTATGTGAAGAAACAGGAAGTGATGTCAAAGGGGAATATCTGCACATAAACAGAACGTTGTAACAACAGCTAACAACACAGACTGTGGAGAGGAATCTGATGTTTCTTTAGATTATTTTTAGTCCCTATCAAAGAGAGACGAAGAAGAGGTAAAGTTTAAATAATTTTGTTTTAATAAACAAAGACATGAGAGTTTATTTTGTTAATGAGTTCCCCTTTGATGTCACTTCCTGTTTCCCTTTGGCTGAGCCAAATTCAAAAGAAAATAGGCCAGTTATGTGACAAAATGGGTAAAATCATGTGTATTACAGCAATTTTCTTAAGTATAAAGATGCTTTTTTTGACTTTTTGTATTTGAAGGATAGGCATGTCACAGTAACTTTAAGCTATAGTGTTTCTGTTGTTGCTTTGACATTTTTTTTTCCCAAAGATAAATTTGTAAACCTGGTTTGTCTGAGTTATTACAATGAGGTTTGACTTCTAAAGATGCCAACTAATGTTAGAGGTCCTGCCCTGTGCTGAGAGGCTCAAGTCTGCTTTATCTAGCTGCTACTCTGTTATTTTGTCATACAAAATATAAATGCTTCAGACCAAAAAAATAAATAAAAAATCTTACACTGAGTTCTTAACATGACAGTTTAATTAACTTTATAAACTAAACATGTGACATTGCCAGATAGTTTGAAGGCTTATAAAAAAGGCACTCGTTCATTTTACCAATGTTTATTCAAGCGTTTCACCATAAACAAGAATGCCTGAAAGAGAGACTTGTGGAAATGAGGGGTAAAAGGAACTTATATAATTTATTCACATCCCTAAAACCCATATCCAATCTGCATCCCCACGGGTTCATCTCCAAGTGTGTGAGAACAAACTCAGAGCTTTATTATGCATTCATTTATCGCATTTGTTGAGCAGGAAGTTTACGGCTTACACAGATGCATAATGTCCCCGTATTTCCCACGGATATCATTCAGTGTACTCCGAACAAAAACACCGGAAAGATCCCTCACAGTCAAAACACAAAATGTTTCTTTGCAAGTAAAGGCCTAGTTTTCACTCAGACATAACCACTGTGTGCAGAATATGAGCCGCTTCTATTGTTTTATGATATCCTTAAAACAGCACTTTAATTTTATGCAAATGTAGAGAGAATCTCTGTTTTCTGTCCCTTTTAATCTTGCTCGTTTTGCACATTTTATCACCTTAATGATTCCTTGCCATCATCACCAACAGTTTTGAGTTAAATTGTTGATAGAACTATAAGAGGCAGGTTTAAATGTAATCTATAGAAACCTTGATATTAATTCAAAACCGACAACATTTCCTGTTCACTCCCTGCTGTCTTTTTTCGTTCAAAGCCGAATAAAGAAAGCAGCATTTCTAAAGATTTTTTATGACCGCTGCCGCTTGTGTCTTGGGCTATAAAATTCGATATTTTTATGCCCTTTGACTTTTTCTTTTCTATTTCAAAGACATGCCTCCGTTCCCAAGATAGCAAGTCTAACAGGAGATGTTTTGACCCGTTGTAAGGGTCTCAGAGAGAACGCACAAGATCACCAAAGATATTTTTAGCAGTCCAGCTAATTGTTGTTAGCTAACTTTTCTGTACAATGTGTTTCCAGTTTTTTAACATTCTTTTCTGACTTCTTCTGTTATTGATTTTAACATTTTCACTGTTTAATGTTTTCCATTTTTGTATTTTAGTCTCGGTCACCTTTAAATCTCTTCTTGTTTCATGTGCATAAGCTGCATAAAGTGTCTTTGTCCTTGCCATCTCCACAGTGGTGACATGTCCCACGCCGCCCTCCATACCCAACGGCCTCCTGGAGGGTTCGGTCCTGGAGTGGGGCGCCAGCGTGAGCTACAGCTGTCTGCCCGGCTACGAGCTCTCCTTCCCTGCTGTGCTTACGTGCACAGGCAACGGCACGTGGAGCGGAGACCTGCCTCAGTGCTTGCGTGAGTCACAGTTTTCCCCTCCTTGATTTACCTTACCATCATAACAATTATGATGATAATTACAGAAGTCTGTGGAGAAAACCTCCTTGTGTTTTGACTGAGATTTCTGTCTGGGGAAAAAAGTTTTCATATTTTTCTTTGTTAAAGTTGTGACAGGTATTTTGACTGTAAAAAATGCAGCACTTGTGTGCTCATTCAAAGCCTGTCTCATAGTGTCAAGGTAAAACCTGTTTACGTCTAATTAACAGCTCGCCGTTTCTGGCAATTATTTCAAGTTAATGAAAATTAATGAAATTCATAAATACTAAATTAAATTCAACATCAAAAACTGAGAGGATTAAGATTCAGATGAAATCTGACAGTCAGAGTTGCAGATTGGAGATTATTGGTGTTGCTTCTTGTTGCAACATCAAGTTTTTTTCTTTTTTGTTAGCAGTCAGTCATACTTAAAACCCTGTTGACATTTTTTTTTCTTTGTTTTACATTATTTACTAAATGCTGTGCGTGTAAAAGCTACCAAGTTATGTTTAATTAAATAATAAAGTATTAAGGTGGAGAACATTAATCTCCCCCTGTTCTTATTAATAAATCAATAACATTCATAATTAGTGCACATAGAACTTTCACAGAGTGAAAAATAAATAAGTATCCCCTCAGAGCCAGAGTTACATTGTTGAAGAATATGATGATCTGAGCCGAGCCAGGAATGAATTGTATTAAACTCTGTACTCCATTAAGAGCTTCTCAGAATCTTCTCTGCGAGCAAACTAATAAGCTCCACTCTGCATGACTGCTCAAATGATATCTCACTGTCATCTGACTCTGCCATGCATTGCTTTTGTCACGGAGAAGTGAAATATAAGGAGGTAGAGTACTTACTTTTTTTGTTTTTTCTCTGAGTCTCAGTTGCAAATAAAATGAAGCAATTTTCACCTAAAGTATTAAATTTAACATCAAAAGTATTGAAAGATTTTTCTTTTCCAGAGATTTCCAACTGGAGTTGTGCAGAAAAGATTTGGAATTTATTATGTAACCAGTTCTTGATTTATTTTAGTTTGAATTTTAATTCCGATCAGACTGAAAAATTAGCGTCCCATCAGAGTAGGCCCAGTAGAAGATTTATTTCCAAGAAGCATTGTTACAACAAAGAAATTATGTCAAACACAATTGTTTTTGTGCTAAGTTAAAATATTTTATTTACAAACAGTAATATATGTTTTGTTTCTGCAAAGGGACTAGGAACTAGAACGGGGTGGGAAATCCTGCATGTTTTACTTGTTTCCCTGCTTCAACACACCTGATTCAGTCATTGAATCACCTCTTCCATGTTCTTCAGAAGCCTGATAATCACCTATTCATTTAAATCAGGTGTGTTGAAGCAGAAAAAAAAGTAAAACGTGCAGGGTTGCTGCCCTCGAGGACCAGGATTTCCCATCCCTGGACTAGAACTTTCACTGGAATCATGTGACAGTGATTTTTTTGTATTGTCTGGCTTCAAATTCCGGATTCACTTCAGAAGTCTGCCAATATGCAGCCTTTTGTTGTTAAAACTAGTTTATAATTTTTTTGGAATACTGTCAGTTTTGCATTACATGGTAATTCAGGTACAATTTGCACATAATGGAAAACTGACAGGCTTATAAATTTGTGTTTGCATGAACAAAACTACAAAACTTAGCGATTAAATGCATGTTAATCTTGACCCTCACCAAACTAGCTGTTATCTATTCAATCCCATCAGAAATGAGCTTAAATAAGGCTGTTCAAAGATCTACCTGCAACATATACAGTACATATCAGAACTTTTCCACAAAACTGCATTGTAAAATATTTGAATGAACCCTTTAAACTGTAAATGCAGGCTGTTATTTCGCCGTGACTGATGATGTTTACCCGAGTTCTAATGTGCAAAGAATCTTTGATATATGTTTTTAGCTCCGTGGATTAATAGTGTGTACAGTAGCTACATGCACTGCATCACTTGCTGATTTAAGGTAGGAGTTTAAAGTTTGGGAGAGAAACGATAAGTTTTGTGGTTTTGCAGCGGTGCTCACTGAATAACAACAAACTGAAAAGTCTCAGGCGGTGACAGGGTTTGATGCATGTTGCCGTATCCGTTTGAGCGAGCACGGCCCCGTGTGTGTACTTTTGCATCCGAGATGCAGATGACAGACTGCTGGTGTTTGTTACAATGCAGGAAGATGCACGACCCTTTGTTCAGCCCATTTGTTCCTCTAGATTCCCAAATTAAAGTTGCTTTTAATGTATTGCAAGCGAGTCAGGTCTTTTATTACAACTGAACTCGGCTCGTGGTGACCAGATTTAGTGCTTTAGTAAAGGTGAATAACCAAATCCAGGTTTCTACTAAGGTGCCTCATGTCTGTGCTCTGATGGGTGAAACCTGTCATCTGGCCTAAAAATGGATAAGCTTTCACTTGGTAAATGTACCATGTCTAGACGCTGTCCACTACAATTATAATGAGCAGTGACGTCCCTCAACACACTACAATCATCTTTCTACATCAGCAGTCCCATAGCAACCTCCTGCAGCAACATGAATCTCTTTCACTATAACGTTTAGTGTCTCTTCACCATTTTTTGTTCATGTTCAGTTTTTTTTTTTTTTTACCTGGTAATTAAATGTAATAGCTCCATTATTTACGACACAGATGCAGGTTTCAAGGATTGAGCAAAATTGACACAAATTGAGTGCCACTCACAATAAATATCACTGCGATCAATAACCAACTTCTGTAAAGAATTTGGCTCTCCTGCTGCATACTCAACGTGTGAGCGAGTCGGTGATGAATCACTTAAGTTTCACAGATGCAGTGATTGACGAGGGGCTGACATGGAGACCTCACACAAAATATTTAAGAACAAAGATGGCTAAATCTATTGGTGTTCTGTACAAAGTAAGGGAGTTATTTAATG
>JAUBOC010000050.1:13082372-13102971 GCA_032275365.1 Anablepsoides cearensis | reverse complement strand
ACTTGGATGAGTTACAACAACACCTAATTTCCCTCTGGGATAAATAAAGTATTTTTGAATTTGAATTTGAATTTGAACACTGAGTGTTTCTAACCTGGTGTCCTTCTTCCAAGGGACGCAAAGCTTTGATTAAAAGCTCAGTGTCTCTTTTGGGGAGAGTAATGGGTCCACTTATGAGGCCCCCTCTCACATGGGTTTTACCCATCCCCTTATACCATACCATACCAACCCTGTAAACAGCTGAATGTGACGTCACATCTTTTTCTGCGCATGTTGGTCACACCAGTGCCATTTAGAGTTCACACTGGAGTCAGATGGAGGTCACGTTTATAATAGGATTTGAGTGTTTATACCAAAACATTTAAAAAAGCAATTGAGCATTAAGACCTGTATTGTTAACTATGTCCTGATGGTATAATATAAAAAAAGCTCCTCTGGCTCCTTCCAGTAGGCCTACAGCCTGACCACTCCCAGTAAGAAACAGCCAATATGAGAGGGTTCTCTTAGCAGGGTAAAGGCTTTAGAGCAGAGAGCAAGGTGAGGGGTAAGATGTTTTGGTTTGAATTTTAAGTCAAAGTCCACTGTTTTCTCAACACTACTTATTGCACCTTTAAGGTCTGTCAAACTCCAAAAACGGTTACATAAACGTTTCAGAGCTGAGATCGTCTGACTAGAGAAGTTTTAGCACTTGTTGAAGATGATCTCCATGCAGAGACAGTAAATGACTGTTAAAGATTAAGCTAACACAGACTGTGTGCACTTCTGCTAAACTCTATTACTGGTTAAAGTGGCAAAGTCCTGAGAGAGAGACACTCCGCCTGGAGACTTTTTATGAAAAATACCATAACACAGGAATAAAATGGAAGATAAATTACTGAACAAGAATGGAAACTTTAGTAGCTTTGAAATGAAATGCTCTTAACGTCACTTTGAAGTTGTTGAACACCAGTTCTCTTTATTAACCTCTGAGGAAAGGATGTGCAAAATATTATACCTTTCATTATTATGGAAATAAAGTGAAGATCCAACTTATGTTGTCTTAAGGGCTCATTATGGGATTCTTTTTACAGCCGCAGTATCATAGCACTTGTGGCTAAAAAAAGCAACACAAGCTGAAGAAGTGATTCAGTTTTTTTTCTGCTTCTCATTAAAATTCTTCATCTTCAGCTGAGTATCCAGTTGCGTGTTAAAATGGGAAAATTAAGACTACAAACCTGATGTATTACTGAAATAAATAGGTGCTACACAAAATCACACTCAACATAAACTTAGTCAGCAGCTGAAAAAAACATTTAATTACATAAAACCATTTAGAGTGCTCAAGATTAAATTTCACACTCAATTTATATATGCAATATGTAAAAAGACCCCCGACATTTTGAGTGCTTTTTTTTATTAATCTTGAGCTTTCAATGACACACTAATGAGCCACAAATGTTAAGTTTAGAGGCATATTTTATACTTAAAAAACCTTAAAAACAATAAAGCAGTAATTTCCAATTTCCTAAACAAAGACTTCATATCTCTGGATTATGTTTGAGCTTGTGCAGATCTTTGGTGCTGCTTTTTTGTCCTAAATCAACCCGTACATTGTTTTTCTTCCCCCTCTGTTTCCGTCTTATTGTTGACACAATGAAATGGATTTGACAATCACCAGATGCTCCAACCCAATTTTTTTGGAAATAATTTGCCTATCTAAAAACTGTGACCAAGAAAAAAATACTTTCTCACATCACATCTCTGACAACTATGAGCTGCAGTTTATATTTGTTAACCCGACCTTTACCTGTGGAACACTGACTCATTAAATAGCAAACAGTAAAATGTTTTGCAGAGGTTGAAAACATTCCTTGTGCTATAGATGTTTTCTGCAATGTTTTGTTTTTCACCTCACTATGCACACCCTCTTCTTACATACCAGAATAATGGTTACAACTATTTCAAAGTTCCTCAAAATTTCAGACAAAAATGTTAGACTGGAGGTTTACCTTCCAAATAAGTGCTTTCATTTTCTGATCCTAAAATATCTACTGCAATCTGTGACACAAGAGTGATGAACATCTGAGTGAATAAACTGAAAATACAAAGGAGTAGCAATTCAATGTCAGTCTTTTTTAATTAAAGAGTGAAGAAAGCCAAATTTAAAAACTGGCCCAACATCTTAAAAAAAAAAAAAAGAGTCAGAGCTAACGTCACAGCCCTAAATGACGAACTTTCAGGTGGAGTTGTCCTCCTTGCAGATTTAATTTTTTTGGTTATTTTGTCTCCAGAGTAGACCTCCTGCGTCGCCCTGTTCTTGTTATTATGGCTGTGCAGCTGCTTCTAGTGAGAGTGGCCTCGGCACTAAATCTCTTCTATTTATAGACGTTCTAACTGTGAACTGATGAATATCTGAACTCGACAAGATTAGTTGCAATGTTTTCCTATTTTCTGTAGATTATTTCTGCAAAGTTCATTCTTAGTGACAGGCTCACGGGAGCAAAGTTTTTTTTTTTTTTTTGGTGAAACAAAATTAGATGTTTTTTTGTTTTTTTTTGGAGTTTGTTTCACAAAGTAGCTTTAAGCTACAGTGTACTTTCGACCTTGCTTCAGTAAAAAGGCGCCAGATTCAGAATCCTGGTAGTTTAAGTTGATGCAATTAGACTTTTAATAAATTTGACATTTGAATTATAAATGTATAAGAAAAAAATAAAAGCTGTTTTTTTTTCTTCCAGCATTGTAACATCTGCTGCGACGTAACTTTCTTTTACATTAGTCTATGCTACTAAACATCAACAAATTCCACTTTTTTTTTTTTTTTTTTTTGTAACTACAGTTACAAAGCTGCACCTCCACCACCTACACTAAATCTGGTAGGAAAGAGGCTCGGTGTGATAGTTTCAGGCTCCACCAAGTGTTTATGTTTAAATACTAAGAAATACTAATAATACAGTTTGTTTTGTAAAACTTTCATATCAAACATTCACTACACGCAAAACAAAAATACATTGTGGCTGTTCCTTAAACTGTTTTATTGCCATATTACATATACATTTATATTTATTATTATAAAGTTACATGTGTGCTTTTCATGTTGTTCTCAATCAGCCCTCAGCTGTTACATTCCTGTGTTACTGAGTATAAGTTGGAGATGTTGTACCAAAGCCTTTAGACTTTTTTTATCTTAGAGCTCACAAAGGTAAACTACAGCTCCTTCAACTGTATTCATCTGTGCTGCAACATATTCAAAGGAAAGGGAGCTCAAAATGAACAAAAAGCACTTTTTATGACATTAATATCTTATAGCGCTAGTTGGCAGTTCATCCATTCATTAACAGTTTTCATCACTAAACGTCTCTTACACCTTTTAAAGAAATTTAATAGAACTTAGTGAGACGTATTACCATAAGAGACTGCACATATTGTCAGCATTTTGTGCTGCACCATTTTTGTTTTTTTTTGTTTTTTTTGGAGTTATGGCCATTTATTTCATATATAGAGAATTATTGTCAGCTGTAAGATGATGTAATGTCCAAGATATGTAATTCATGCTATATGGCATGCATTATAGCTGTTTTCAAAGCTCTTTTTTCTCTCTAATTAAGCAAGATTGCATTTGAGTATTAGCGACAGAGTTACCTATTTATTTAACCAGAGTTATTTATTTATTACTTGGTGAAAATATTTTAACATAAAGTAATGCTTAAATGTAAGTAAGTTTAAGAGAAATGTGTTTCTATTACCTCAGGTGTATATTGCTCCACCTTGCGGTGCTCTTTTAAGAAATTATGGAAAACAAAGTTTATTTTGTGTATTTACATGTTTCCAAATAAACACATATCCATGTTTTGAACTAAACAAGACCTATGTTTTTCTTTGCTAACTAAGATCATGACCAAGACTAAAGGGTTTCAAATAAGAACCAAATTATCTGAACCATATATGTTTTTAACCGAGTGGTAATTTTTGTCACATGTCAGTTTATATGTTTGAAATGCTAAACATGCTAAAAATACTGTGAAGAAGAGAAAGCCCTGAATGTGGAATTCAGTGAACATTATACCCCATCATCTAAAACAATTTCTTTAATTAAATCAGAACAGCCTTCTGGAAAGCTTTGACATGACTTCTTTGAACATGCCACAAATATATTTTAGTGCTACTTTAACCTCCAACGGAAGTCAAACCCAACGAGATGAATTGCCTTCAGTCACTTCCTTTATCATAAAGTTTCGAAATGTTCTTCCATCCTGGCATTCCTTCCACATTTTATTGGCACTAATGTCATTAAGATGCCATGAAGGGCCGATTTGGTGCCGTGCAGCTGTCTCCAAATTGACAGCTGGCAAAACATTCTTTCGCTTGCAAGCTTCAAAATTATTTTGCCATTTTCACATTATTGTTGATGGCGCAGAGCCCGAATGTTCCACCCCGCGGTGTTCCTGGTGTTTGGGTAATTTCCATACATTTTTGTTTTGCAGAGCGAGTTGTTCTAAAACATTAAACTACCCTCAATCCACTCCTGAGAAAATGGAGATGCTTAATACGGTCTATCAGATGTCTGTTGTTTCAAAACACAGAAGCATTAGCTTCGCTGCCTCGTTTCAGATTCAGATAAAAATTGCACTTTTGAGTGCTATCCTGAATAATTACATCATTACCTTTCTGTTTGTTGCTTTATTTAACAAAATACTTTAGTCAGTTATAAAACCAAAAAAATGTAAACTCAACCACAGCTGGATATACTTTTTCTTCTGAAATTAGGTTTAGAGCCTTCTCCTATTTGTATTTGTCAGATTAGATAAATCTCCATTTATAATCCATAATGTCAAAGTGGAAGAAAATATTTTAAAAACTGCAAATTCAATAATAGAAAACCTGATATTTGCGATTTACAAAAATATTCAAACTGTTCAGTGCACACAGTTGCAGCTTTAAATCTTCTTAGCATGTTTTTGCCAGCTTTGGGCACCTTTTATTTGGACATTTCATCTCTCTTCTCCTGAGGATCCTGTCAAGTTTTATCAAATTATCTGTAGAGAAATGTTGAACTGCCATCCTCAGGCCGTAGTACAGATCTGTGGGGTTTTACTCTCAGTTTTTGGTTTGCTGGAGTTATTTTAAGACATGAAGAAACTTCTTCTGAAGACACTCTAATGTTGGATGTGTGTTGGATTATCCTGCTGATAGGTGAAGGGGTGCATCAGTCTTATGTTGAGTGTGCTGCAGTCTTACTCTCCATCAGCTCTGACCAGTCATCATCCCCCCCCCTGCAGCTCAGAGCCGACCCCTTTCACCTTCCACCTCTACAGTCACAGTCGAGGTATTAGTCAAACAGCGCCGGTGTACACTGTCAATCATTCATGACAATGATTTTAGCAATTTAGATTGCTTTTTTGTTCTTGAAGCCATTTTGCTTCTCATCCAAGAAGCTTTCTCACTTCAAAAGTGTGTTTTTAAAATGAAAACTGATAAGTAGTTCCTGGTGTTTCTTATGTTCTCCTCAAATACTGCAATTTATGTCTCATTGAAGCCCTTTTCTTCAATTCTCTGTCTAATCATTCGACTAATTCCAACATTTTATCTCTTCTGCTTGGAGGACTTCTGAAAGTTTAAATACATTTTTTTAATGCTGCATAATATATTTAAAGGGAAATTTATTTCAATACTTTTGCAATGAGAGCGGGTAATTAAAACATTTTGCAGGCATACTGAACAATTTCACCTTTACTAGTGTCCCTATGGAATCTGTCATGTAACATTATCTAACTAACATTCACTGCAAATGTTTATTTATGTTTATTTTTACTTAACCAGACACATCCCATTGAATTCACAAATCTGTTTTAAGCCCTGAGGGGTTTTAGAGGTAATTTCTGTCTGAAAATACACAGCAAAATAAATCAAGAATAGCTCCACAGTTATAAGGTCTACATGTTAACTCTTGGTACCTCTGTAAAGGTAAGATCTTAAAGATAATTTCTTAAGTGAAACCACTATTGTAACTCTTACTGTGCCTGAGTTATTTGTGATTAAATAAAGAAAATTTTGTATTTTTTTTGCCTCGCCTAAATTTTTTTTTTTAATCAAATGTACAAAACACAATGAAAACTCTTGTGAAAACCCAGGAATGACCTTAGATTTTATACATCTACATCTTGAGGATAATTTTAGCAAAGTAGGACTGAATAAGTTGAAATATATACATTCCACAAAGGTTTTAGTGAGCAGTGTGCCAGGCGTAAATGGCATTTTGGCACAATTTAGCCAAATCTACCCAAAACTGTGCCAAATGGGTTTTTTTACCTCACAAAATAGAATCTGATCTAATAAAAGTGTTGATTTCCATTCTGTGACTCATTTAGCTAATTTTCAAAGAAATTCACTCTCAAACTGCAAAAAACTACTCTCCAACTCACCAACCTAACTGGGCCTCGGAGTTTTTACGCATGAGGGGGTGCTATTTATACTCTCAGTTACACACGAACATCACGTGACTGAACAAAGAGTAACATAGTGTCAAGATATATCTCTGAATCTGTCGTTTCAATGTTACCAAAGGGAGGGGGTGCTGAACCAACATTCATATAGCATCACGCTGAGAACTGCCTGATCCCGGCAACAGTCTGCGATGGTTCAAGTAACTTACAAATGTTTATATAACTCTAAAACCATAAATATTTATCCAAAAATAATTTGGCGGCTCATTTTAAAAACATTAAAGACACCTTTTGTGACGGACTTAGAAAAAATTGGGGAAAAAATAAGTTTTACACCCAGTTTAGCAAACAACAATGCAATTACGCCATCTGCGGGCCCAGGGCCCGCAGATGGCGTAGATAACTAGGGATGCACCGATACCAGGTTTCCTCAAACCGAGTACAAGTACGAGTACTTCAGTTTGGGTACTCGCTGTTTGGGTTACAAGTACTTACTGAGTAAGAACTTAAACATTACACAGTAATTATAAAAAACAAAATCAAATACATATCTGATGTTTGTCAAAGTGAACCTCAGTCTAAACCAGTGGTTCATTGATCATATCCTGCCTGTTTTAGTTGTTTCGCTGCTCTTCAGCAGGTTTTTAGGTTTTGCAGAAGCTTGTCGATCACTCATTAGTTTAAATCAAGTGTCCCAAAGCTGGAAAACATCTAAAACATGCAGGATAGTAGTCCTTGAGGACCAGGAATGAGAACCATTGTTCTAAATGGTCGTGTTGCGTTTATCAGACTTTCATACTTATAAGGTTGGGTTATACAGATCAATCCAAGTGATAATGATACTAACCTTGAGTCACACAGTTTAAATCTTATAGCTCTACACATTTTCAGCTACAGAACAGAATTCCAGTTGCTTTATCTTTTTTTTTTAACTTTCCATCTCCTGGATGACTAAAAATGAAACATATAATAATGGTGTCAGACTGTGTCGATACTAAAGTGGATCAATATTTTAGCTAGCTTTGCTTAGAACACACCGGGCTGCTCTCGTTCCATAAATACACGGAGCTGACCAGAGGCAGGTTAAAATGTTAACAGGGAATCAAAAAGTATGTCAGATTTAACTGGTTCTGATTGCACAGTGACTTCAAAATCAATAAGCTAACGAGTAGCATCCGTTGGTAAATAACCTGTTTACTCCTGTAAACAAGATAAATGTGACGTCACATTATCTTCTGCATATGTGTGTTGCATCGATGACATAAAGCGTTCACACTGTAGTCTAATGGAAGCTGTATTTAAATGTGAACTTCCACTCAAAAAATGGTATTGGTTCCAGGAATCAGGTCATTTTGAACAAGTAGAACTCTACGAGTTGTAAAAAGAGGTTTTGTATCCTGCATCCCAAGTGCTAACCATTAAGTGGTGTTGCCGCAAAGAAAAGGAACAAACAAAAACCATGAGATTATTAAATATACAGCGAGACAGATGAAAACATGAGGTAAACTCCAATTAAAAGTACAGTTTAGCTTAAAGAAGCTGCCTTAGAATTCATCAGACTCCATTGCTTTGGGGAATGGAGGAGTTTGGGGGATTAATCTCACTGTTCCACATTCCCTTCAGGCTCCGTTTGTTTTAAAGTTTAATAGTGGCACAAAAAAAAAGTTTTTTAAAAGATATCAGCGTTGTCTGCCGGAGGGAAAACGTTTGCTTTTCATCTTAAAAATATGTGATGGGTGGGTCAATATCCTCTGAGCTTCAGCGAGAAGAGACTGCTCATAAATCAACTGGAGGGACTGGTGTTCACTTCTTCCTGTCACCTTCATGGCTGTTTGTTCTACGTGAGCTAACTGCGTTTTTAGTGGCACGATGAGAGAGTGGAAATTTGTTTCCAACCTAAGTTTGCTTTTACTCTCCAATCAACATAATAAATAAAACCTAATTCTCTGAAACACATGATACATTTTGAGTCGGGGTAAAGATTTAGTTTCTTTTACAGGTGGAAGCACAGACCTTCAGAGTGGGGCTTTCAGCTAAAGGTGTCATCCAAGTAGACTCTGACTAACTTACACAAGCAGACCTGATCAATGTGCGTACCATGTGTGACCAGAGGGCAGTAATCCTAAATCCTTAACTGGATTGCACCCCTGGGAAGATTGCAGTCTTCTTACAGCACAGGGATATAGAGGAATTTCCTTCAAATTAAGCAAGTGCTCATTGAGAAACGTGTCTGAGTGTCTGTTCAAATCCTTGTTATTTTTCATATAGTCTTAAACCCAATGGCTGAAGTTTTATGGGAAGAAGTCCAGACTTTTTTTCCCTTATTTGGTAAAAAGTAAGCTTATAAGACATTCCACTGTTATTTATTAATTTTCATCTTTTATATCCCCTATTTAAATTTGTTTATCTGGTGTATTATTGCAGTATTATTGCTTCAAATCAAATTAGAAATCCATTCCAAAAAGCCGTGCACCTGTCAGTCTATTTTATTTTACACAGTTAAAATTAAAACCACTCCGGTTTCAGGTGGATGTGGGCCCCGGGGGTGTTCGTTTCTCTAATTAAATTTTTTAACTGGGCTGTTTTAACGAGACTCAATCTTGACCCACGGGAGGGAGAGAAAAGGCAACACCTTCATGTAAAAGAACAACAGTAAAATAAGTATTAAGTAAGATATATCCTACCTATTTTCACATAAAATGTAATGAAAAATTGTAAATTTTGTGTGCTTAGTGATTCAGGAAATGATCATCAGCCCCACTAATATTCATACTCTACTGCTGCTACTGATATGACTGAAGTTTTCACTGCCTAGTTCAGCTGCTTCATGTGATGAGGTAAAAAGTGAGACTACATCAAGTACTTGTTTTCAAATGATCATTTATAACATATGAATAATTATGAAATAGTTGGAGAAAATAAAATGATCCTACATAAACTATAAAAAGCATACAGTGTGATTTGGGCCTGCTTTGTGTCGCCCTCATCACTGAAAGTACCTCAAAGTGATACTTAGTAAAAGTAAAAAGTAGTAAAAAGTAAAAGTACAAGTATCTTTTCATAAAATTACTTTGTTAAAAGTAAAAGTCCTCTCTAAGAATATTATTTGAGTAAAAAGTTGTAAAACATCTGACAGTTTTGTACTTAAGTATTAAAAGTAAAAGTATTGAGTAAATGTGACCGGGTAAAATTTCCAAAGCATTTATTGAGAAGTGATCTCCCCCAGAGAACAGTTTTCTTAAGACCATAATGACTGTAATGTTATTTAGGATGTACTGGGATTTCTGTTTTAGCTGTAAATACTTCTGCCACGATCATCTTCATACTAGGTTACATGCTGTGTCCTGCTGAAGTGTGACGTGATTTGTATCATGAAGGTGTGATGGATCGTACAAACCAGTACTTCTCATCCAACCACAATTAAATTCAAATTATCCACAACATATCTGGATAGATGTTTTTTTTTTTTTGTAACAAGCCAGAATGAACAAAATGTCAAAATAAAATGCAATAACAACTTTCTATTTCTTGCATATTTTTATATGAAGGTAAAAAAAGTACAGATAATACTGTGAAAATGTAAAGAGTAGAAGTAAAAGGTCATCTGAAAAATAATTACTCAAATAAAGTAGTAACCAAGGTGTCTACCTATGTAAAGTAACAAAGTATTTGTACTTAGTTAATAACTCTGCAGTCAACCTGAAAATTGTTGAGTTTGATGAATGGTATATACTGTAAGGGGTAAGGATGATGAATGAGAGGAAGGAAACATGGATTTAAGACTAAAGGCTGATTTATACTTTAATTCTCATGTCTTGCTCACAGTCTTGCATGCTGACATTTGTACAACTTCCATCTGTTATCTCCCACTGACATCACATCTTGTACATAGCAGGGATGTAGCTCACCAGCTTTATTACAATACAATATTATATTGATTTAATTGGATCATGATATGTTTCTTGATATCACAAAGTCTGTCATAGTACAATTTCAATTCACAAGTCTGCCATCGATATGATGCAATATTGTGTGTTAGATGGACATAAGATATTGATCCACATTGGGCTTACAATGACAATATGAATCTATATGTTTGTTTTGGCTCAATGTAATTGAATAATCAATCATTTAATTGATCTATAGATGTGGACTGATGCATTGTTACACCCCTCCTATACGTAGCCCCCAGACAAATGACAGACCCATATCTTGCATTTTCTGATTGGTCAGAACTTCACTGGCACTCTTCACGCCTGTTTGTTCATGCGGAGCAGCAAAGCACGTCCTTCTGCATGTCATTTTGCTGAAAATGGTCCACTTCCAGAAGCCGGTTGTAAAATTAACAATATGGAACGTTCAGTCGATGTTTCCATCTCTGCAGTTAACGTGGAAAAACAACAAGCTTCCTCCGGCTCCTCATCCAACAACACGGGCCTCTCAGTGAACGTCTGATACGCAAAGTGAAAACAAAACAAAAAAAAACTGTCTATGCTGCTATTGCTGTCATTTATACGTTTAGCTATGTGCTGTAGTGACCAACAAAAATGAAGGCTGTGGTTGCAAGGTTTTAAAAATTGTGGGGTTTATTCTTGTGAAGGAAGCGCTCATGATTGACATTAATCTCTGGCCAGTCAATGGCCTGCATTCCCGTGACGTCAAATCTTCAGCTCTACTCAGTTAATAGAATCGCAGCAGAGGAGTTACTATGAACCGGGCTGAAAGTGGGTGAGATCACCCAGTGGAAAAACTCTGAAGATGCGCCAAGTCGACCCAATTAAGACCGAGTCAAGCTCATGGGAAAAAGGCTGTTTAAGATATTTCAACCTCTGTGCTCATTTTTATTGTGAAATTTGCATCTTCCAAGGTTTAAATTTGCTGTTTCTGTAAATTTATTATGTAAAATAGGGCACTGGTAGTATTTGTGTGTGCCTTGCCCTTGAATTTTTTTGATTGACAAAAAAAAAAAAAAAAACACAATAATAAATGTTTCTTTTTTAATGCTGGCTAAAGTGTTATGACCCCTGTAAGACCTTGTGTTAAACTACGTTAGAACATGATATTAGTGGTTTGTACTTCAAGGCTTTTAAACTTCTGATGTAAATTAGGTTAAAAAAAATAAAACCAGCATTAAGCCAAGCCACATATTTCTATGTAGAAATTAATAATAGTAAGATATATGTGACTCGTCATATCGAAATGAGAATTAAATCAAATTTGGACAAAATGACCTAATTACATTTTCAGATTTCAGGCTTTAAAAGCTACATTTTGATACCTGGATCATTCTAATATCATATGTTTATCCAGAGATATGACTCAATTGTCTTGTTTGTTACAATAACATATTATTGTTTGGTCTGAATACTAATTTTAGGTAAATTTATTGAATAATTTTTGATGTTAATATAAAGAGGAAACTTCAAATATTATTTGTATATTAAGATTTCTCAGTTTGGAGAAAAAAAATTTTTTTTTGCTAGCTCACAGGGAAAAATTCCAAATTTTAAGGCGTTTTCCCTCAAAATCAGGTTATTTGTTGCTACTGCTCAAAAAAATGCTTCAATTTTTTTTTAGGATTATATTTCAGACAGTTCATTCAAATGGTAGATTGATAAGACATTAATTCATGATATTTTGACAAAATGCAATTTTTTCCTATGTTTAAATCAAAACCCTATATCTGTCCATTTCTCCACATTCCACTTTTGGACTTAATCCTCGTTTCGATGTGATGAGTCACATACTATACATGGACTCAAAATGTTTTTTTTTTGTTTTTTTTTTTACTTTATGCCACACTTCAACCAAGAAAGAGGGTTGTCTTTTTATTTATCCACAAGACTCTAAAGAAAATAATGAGTCTACTTCATACTCCCCATAATATTTAGATGTATCTCTACTACCATGAAAACTGAAAAAAGTCACTGGCTTTGACAGAGGCTCTACTCATCGCCCCTTTTTATTCTTTTTTTTCTCTTCAACCTCCACATCCCTTTCTGTAAAAGGGTCTAAATATGATTTCCTTTTCTGTATAGTTGTGTTTGTGTGCATAAATGTGTGTGTACATGGCTTCTTGTTATTTGAGTCTTTGAGTAGAGTGTATGTGTGTGTGTGTGTGTGTGTGTGTGTGTGTGTGTGTATATACAAACACATTTGCCCTCTACTTAATCTCCAGCTCACTCCTGCAAGCAGCCAAGGAGCCCAGCCAACGCTGACGTTATGGGTCTGGACCTGCCCTCCTATGGCTACACCCTGGTGTACACCTGTCAGCCGGGTTATTTCCTCTCCGGGGGTTCGGAGCATCGTGTCTGCCGCTCTGACGGCAGCTGGACTGGCAAGGTGCCTGTGTGCAGAGGTACGCTGCTGGCAGAGGTCTGCAGGGGCAGATGATGGAGAATGTGATAGAATAAAACCAAAAAAAAAAAAAACTGTTCAGCGTAATGTTTTGAATATACTGTATGTGGGATGTTATAAACTCCTCTTCTCTAAGGCTGAAGATTTTTTTTATTAATATTAATAAACATTTATGGTAAAGCTGAGGCTTCTTGATAAATTAAGGAAAAGTTTGATTCTGCAGTTTGTTAGAGTTTAAGTAGTTTTCACACTGGAAACATCCTGCAGCTGTTAAGCCTTGCTGTGTGTCACGACATCTCTGTGACGTGCATATTTATGTTCATCTGCAGTCGGATCGAAGTCGCAGGAGAAAATTGTCAAACCCGTCCCCGGGACATCGAGCCCCAAGCTGAAGGGTGAGTATTTAAATATATGAACTGCTCTGCTAAAGAAAGAGGGAGAGTGTTTTTGACCACAACCACTGTGGCACACTAAATATTTGATTGAACAACATGTGTACCTTCATTAACTAGTAGACTTGACTGTGTTATTCTGCATAATTTAGGAATATTAGCCCAGTGTTATGATTATTGTAATGTCAAAATGAGAATAAGTTTTTATAATCAAAAACAGTCAGAAAAGAAAAGTCTCGAAAAGAAACTTTGTCAAATACCGAAATCTGTTGTATATATCATATCACTCTATAACCAGTCTCCTTATCCGCCTTTTTAACAGTTCTGTATTTTAAAACTTTGAGTAATCAAGAATGAATAATCACTACAAAAGCATAATTAAATGTAATTAGTACAAAAACTCTTATTAGGAAGTATGAAAAGGTCATGAAAGAGGCACAATGAGCCTAATTAGAAAATATCTGTGCAGCATTTTAATTAGTCTATATCTAAAGTGTGCCATAGTTCGTGTATGGAACTGGCAATAGATGTATTTATAAAGGTAATGCTCAAAAGGATCTCATTTGCATTTTTGTGTCGAGAGTCAAATACACTGTGTGATTTTAGAAAATTATAGCAGGAGTTTGCAGATAATTACATTTTATTGCTGCCATTTGTATAATTTGTCACCTAAATCCTGAGTATTACCCTTATAAGGTTTTTAGAAAGATTTAGGGCAGGTTGTTTTTGTTTTGCTTCTTTTTTGTCCTACCTGAACTTTAGCCCCCCTTTCCACTGGATGATGACCCCCTTTACAATTCCGACAACCTGTTAGAATATGTCTGGGTTGCAGTAAATTTGGATACAATCCCTCAGTGTGAATGCAATCATTTAATTATTTCTTTGGTTACCTTTATTTAACCTGGCAAATTTCATTAACTTTTTTGCAAGGCAGGCCTGCAGGCAGCCTAACATGTATGTTATTTGGACCGTGGAGTTGACAAAGTACCAGGGAAAAACCTACTCAAACACGATTAGAGAATTTCTTGGCAACACGATGAGTTTGTGGTGATGCCTCACAGGCAAAAGGTTGATCGCCGGTTCTGACCCGGGGTCTTTCTGTGTGGAGTTTGCATGTTCTCATGCTTGCGTGGGTTTTCTCTACGTACCCTGGTTTCTTGAACACAGACCAAAAACATGCAGTAGATATCTGTGATCGCATTGGGCTTTGCCTGGTTAAATAAAGGTTAATAAGTAAAATAAATTAACTAGCCAAACTCCACACAGGAAGACGGAATGGAAATTAGGCCCTTCTTCACTCAAAAGCAGATTGTTGGATTTACTTACCTCAGTTATGTCTAGTGGTTCCACTTAACTGTGTTGAGTAAGTCCAACATAACTTTTACTATTTATTTCAATGTAATTGTGCAAGGTGCTTTAGATTTCCTCAACTTAATTTAGTGGAACCACTTGACATAACTTGGTTAAGTAAATCCAACAATCTGTTTTTTGAGTGTTGCTGTGAGGCAACAGTGCTAACCACCAAATCACCACGCTGCCCAGTCCTGATCATCTTGTGCTCGTAGTACTCACCAAAAGTATGTCCCTTGCTACTCCAACAACGCTCTAAGCCCACATAAGAATGCTGCTGTCTGCTATAAGATATTTTATCACATGTTTTAAACAACTTACTGATAGGGTATATATTTGATCTGAAAGCATATCAGTATGTATAGGTTCAAAATAAGATTCCAGTGGATTTCTTTTTTAATTTCATTTTCAGCATAAACATCTCCAGTGTTGGACAACAGTTTCATAAGTTGTGTAAAAAGTTATAGAGTGACAGGTTCATTACTAGTGCAGAACAAACTTTTTCTGTGCAATAAATATTACACAACTGTAAGTTCAATATTCAAGTGTAATTTTGCTGACATTGAGCCTCTTGCTCACTGGACTTGTCCTACTAGTTCTTTTTTTATCCAATTTAAGCTCATTTCTCTCATATCTTATTTTACTACTTTGTTACAAGATATTTCCAGACTAGCCTTATCCCACCACCATGGATATCACGTTTGCTTCAAGTTCTCTAAGACGGAGCTGGACCGGTGTGCAAAGGCTCTACATCATTTATTAGGCTTCCACCACTGACGCAATCTCACTTTGAAAGTTTTGTGCACGCTCAGAACCATCGTGGAGTTTTCACACACTATCAACATTAATGGGGAGCCCACTGCATTTTAAACATGACAAGTATTTACTGTTATACAGGTTGCTGCACTAATATGCAGGTTATATAATACAACTAATGAAACTGAACTATATAATAGGTGTTTTTTAATTCCATTTAGAATTGTGCTTTAATTGTTTTAATCAACAGGTTTTACAGTAGCTATTAACAACAGTCCCAATGCTGGTACAACGAATCTTTAGTCTTTTAAACCCTTCTTTGTAATTACTGTGTGATCATTCTGACTGTGATGTTTGTCTCTTCTGATTAACGAAAATTAGTCCCATTTTATTTTGCTTATAATTGACTCCTCAAATCCAAGGCTAATAAAATTTTTGGCAAATAATGATTAAGAAAAAAAGCTGTAAAAGTGTAAATGTCCTGCTGATTTTACCGTGTTAGTATTATCGCAGTCTGTCTCTTAGTTATTGAAATAGTCTTGAAAAAAGAAAGAAACATATTAACTACATGAATGAAAAGCTTATCCATATATATTTTATTCTCTGCATATCTAATTAAGTTTTGTATTTAACTTGAGTTAAAGTGGCTTTAATATCCAAATGTGTTCATCACCTCTGTGTTGGTTGTTGTTTTTCTGCAGTTCCCGATGATGTGTTCGCCCCCGATTTCATCTGGAAGGGCTCCTATGATTACAAGGGCCAGAAGCAGCCAATGAGTCTGACGGTCACAAGCTTTAACGCCACAAGTGGAAAAGTCAATGTAACTTTAACAGACAGTAGCATGGAGTTCCTGCTCTCTGGTGAGTCATCTATAAATCATCTGTCTCCTGCTTCCAACTCTGCACCTCCCCTTTCCTCCCCCAGCACCTCTGTATGTCACTTCCATTTATTTTGAGGGTGCCTCGTGTCAATCAGTCAATCACCGAATGATCTCATGCATGAGTCTGGAAATTAACTATTGGTTTTAAAGGCGGATGAATTAATCTGCACTGTCTGCCCACTCAACAGTTTCTTGCCTCCTCCCCTCCTCCCCCTCAGCAGTCATTTTCTTTTCTTAAGGTTTCTATTTGTTTTTCTCGGCCTCAGTTCACTTTTTTAGGTTTCATTGCTTCTTTTATTTTTAACTTGTTAATTTTTGCTTTCGCCTCTTGTTTAATCCTGTAGGTGTCTACAAACGTCAGGAGGCCCGGTTAATGCTCTTGCTGTACCAGATGAGAGCGCTGGCCTACAGCTCCATGAACAGGATTACTGATGAGACCTGGACAATGGATGGATTTGTGAGTGTACACAAGCAGGGTTTCTATCAAATTAATTAGAATTGGCGGCGTTTTCTTTACTTTATTTAATTAGTTTATTTGATCAACTCTGACTGACAGGGGGCATTTCAGGCAGGACCATAACTTTGTCAGGACCAGAAATGAGTTTTCTCAAAATGGAATTACAGCAAAAAGGCCTCAGTCGTAATTTAATTCAGTAGAGTTTGTTTTTATAACACCAATTCACAACAAAAGTCAACTTAGGACACTGTACAAACAAACAAACAAGTCCAAATTATAAATCCAGGTTAATCTAAAGCAAATCCAGATTCAAACCCAATTACAGTCAGTCGATTCCTAGTAAAATACAAAACATTCACGTGAAGTACTTTATGAAATGCCAATTAGTAAAAGTAAAACGTTATCTAAGAAAGTAGGGTTGGGCAAAATCATTTAATGTGCAATTCATTGTCAGAAAAGCTGTCACTGTTAATATTTGGTGCTTAGCAATTACTGCAGTTAGTTATAAGACATTGCAGTTAGGGGTTAGCTAATGGGGGGCAGCTAATGCTAACATGTTTTATTCAATGAAAAAACACCATAGATCGGAGTACGAGGAAAGTCAGAAAATGGTGGAAAAAAATCCACTCAGCCTAGAATCCACAAAGCACTCTGCCGATTTGTTACTGGCAACGTTAGCGTTGGAAGGAGAATGCAGGAAGGGTCATGGCTGTTAAAATTAAGAAGTTAGTTTGACTGATGATTTGTAAATTTTTAGAACACAGGGTGACTGATTTAGAGTCAAATCATGTCGGTGCAATTGTCATCTTTTAATCATCACATTAATTGTTATTGGCTAAATGCCCAAATTAATCATAGATAAACAATATTTTACCAGAACTCTAAAAGGAAGTCAGCAAATTGCATCAAATCATCATTTTGTTGCAATCCCCCATCCTGATCAGCATGTTGCTGATAAAAGGAACAACTCCCTGATAACAGGAAGAAACCTACATCAGAATCAGGCTCAGGATGAGCAGCTACTGCTTCAACAGGAACGACACACAAACACGTTGAATTTATAGCGGTGCATTTTCCTGATATTGAGTGAAATAGAAAATATTCTGCATTTAAAATGTTTGTTTTTTAAAATACATTAAAATTGTATTTTTTTTTATAACAGAGTGAACCCCTGACTTTCACAGGGCTTACATTTTTAGAGTAACCGCGAATCATGAAAGAAATTCAAATACTGGATGTGATCCAGAAAAGGCCTACAACATGTTTGGGGTGGCATCGTGATGCAGTAAGAACCAAAAAAAAAAAAAAAACACGCAAGAGCTAAACAGTTAGGAGCTAAACGCCACACAGTACTGTTAGAAGGTGGAAATGCTGCGCACTGGGCAGAGCGTGGACACACAGTATGTGAAACATACCGGATTTTTTTATCTATTTATTTATTTATTTTTATGGAACAAAATTTACATTAGTATTTATGTAGAAAAATTTGAAAACTATATTGTTCTTAATTTAGCTTAAAACTCGCAAAAATGTGGGATAATAAAAAAAGTTTGATGCTCCTTAATGTATTGTATTTACTTTATTTGTGGTTTCTGCGATATCACAGTGATTACCACAAACTACTAGGTCCAATAAGATCCACAAACTGCACACTGTACAACTACACACCCTGGAAAAAGTAATGTTAGTAAAAAAAATGAACCTAAAATGAATATCATTCATGCCTATGATGAGGGTATGAAAACCATTGACCGCAGCTGTCCATTAGTTTCTGTTTCACCTTTAGTGAGTTGCTGAATAAGCTCAAACACACCTGACATCTGCGAGCCCCTCTACATCTCCAGAACAATTTTAGAGGATCAGAACTTTTTTTGTTGTTGTTGTATTAAACTTCAAAGTGCATTGACTAAGAGCTTGCGACAGGTGACTGCACACCACTGAGCTATTGATAGCATACTGCTCAGCTCCTATTGTCAGGTCCAATTTCAAAAATAACAAAGGTGCTGTTTCATATTGTAGTGTGACAAAACGTGTGACCTGTCGTACCTAATACAGTAGAGCTGCACTTTTTGATGTGGAGTGGAACACACTTGACACTGACTGAGTTGCTTGGGGGACAAAAAAAAAGAAAGAAAATTGTTCTTTTTGTGGTTCAAACAAAACGTCCTGTTCCTGGAGCTGCGTGTTCTGTGTTTCACCCAGGTTTCTGCTGAGCCCGAGGGTGGGAGCTACGTGTTCCAAGGCTTCATTCAGGGTAAAGACTATGGACAGTTTGGGCTGCAGCGACTTGGTAAGCAACTTTCAAAATACCCAAACTCTCTATATCCCCAGACACTAGTGCTTATCTTTCATTTTACATAACAAAAGCAAAGGCAGTGATGACATTTAAATCCAGAAATCCATTTTGTTTGACCTCACTTCAGGTCACACTCGAAATGGAGTTTAAAGCTAAAATGAAAGAGTCTATTTTTATGCACAAGTTCACATTTTTAATTTGTGTTATTCTATCAAATGTTACATGTTTTAGTCTATTGAGGCTATTCTTTTTCCTAAACTGAACATGTTTGCAGCTTCTGATCAAGTAAAATATTTTGTTTTAGCTCTTTTCTCCTCACTGATTCAGAGCAGCGACATTTTATCTCAGTATTTCTGTTGTGAATTGTGCTGTCCTGTTTGTCTAGTTTGTTAACATCTGCCACGGCACACTTCACTTTAACTTTTAACAAGTTCAATTCATCCATTCCTCATCATCTCATCGTCCTCGGTTAGGTTTGATTTAGATGCTCAAGTTCTGCAGAGACCATGGTTTTCAATAAAAAATGCATTTGTGTAGCAAAGGCAAAATACTCAGCTAGCTATTTTTTCAATGTTTTTTTTCTGTGCTACAGAGTTGGAAATTGTCAGCATTGCAGTATTGCCTTGCAACATCTATTTTGAAGCAAAATCTAAGCTGAAAACTAATGTAGAGAGGCATTGAATTGGTCCTTCTTTTCATGGATTTTAAAAATGCATGGAGAGGTTCATATCTTCGCAGGCATGCAGAAAATGTTTTGGCTTTTCTAAAGTAAAAGATAAACAAGAAAGGCACACATTACCTCAATTAATTGTACCAAAGTGCAAATAATTATAACATGACAAGTTCTGGTCTACTTTTGAGCCTCTCTGATGTTTGTCTGAGAGGATGGCAGCTGTGTCCAATTATGAGTTTATTGAATTGTGAAGTTTTGACACTCAGTTGTTTTTTGTTTTGACCTGCTAAATACATGTTTATGCCATTAACAATCATTCAAAAAATTAGCATTAATCAACTACAACACATACTTTTTTTTTCTGAAAACTGGATCTTGTGTTTCTTGTTTTAAATCAATGTGAAACCATCTAGGTATGATTTTATGGGATAAGGCCAGAAACAATGACTGAGTGAAAAATGTTGTCCAGACTTCAGTCCATCATTATTAATGATGATCAACCCCTTCAATGTTGTGGCTGGATAGAAAAGCACTTTTAAACACAGATTGACCAACATAAGAGGCTTCACTAAACTCCGCAGAAATTGCTCCACCCCCAGTAGCCATTAAACTCTGTAACTCCTCCCACCATCACTGTAAACTAATAGTCTATCATGGAACACATGGAAATTCATTGGATTGAGTGCAATAATTACAGTAATGTTGCTTAAGGCCCTGTCACAGTACGTTTTAGACAAATTACACTGACATATAAACATTTTTTATGAAAAAATTACTTATAAACATATATTTGCATGTACAGTATTTATATAACGGTTGGGCAAAATTGTGAGCAATAATTCCTCAGTAAAACGGTCAAAAATTATCCTTAGCCACTTTACAGCTATTGCCTTTATTGCTGTGTGATAACAAATGTTTGTGTATGACACGATTGATTGATTCATTGATTGATTGATTGGTTGGTTGGTTGGTTGGTTGGTTGGTTGATTGATTGATTGATTGATTGATTGATTGATTGA
>JAUBOC010000050.1:13040022-13051041 GCA_032275365.1 Anablepsoides cearensis | reverse complement strand
AAGACACATTTAAACAACCCTGACACATTTACCAGATCATTTACATATAAGAGAAACAACTTTGGTCCAAGCACAGACCAAAGTTGATGAAAAAACACTGCTCATTTTTCTCTTTAAATTCTTGTTTTAGCTGCTGTCCTGTGCAGTTCCTGCTGTTTATTAGTGTCCTGGCTATAAAACACTATAAAACAACAAAAAACCACAAATATTCAGGACAGTGTTTTCGATCCTATTGCAGCTGAAGCGTCTCTTCCTGCGTCACAGACAGAACAAAGATGCTCTACATTTCGCTCTCCTATGTGTGCCCCTGCTGTAGTTAATTACCACTAAGTCCATAGTTTGACCCCGTGAGCGTGCTCCGTCTGAAGTAGACGGGCATGTAAAAAAGAAGAAGTCTGTGATGAGGAGAGCAAACATTTGTTCTCTGCAGTGTGAAGAGATTTCTCTACACATTTTTCATGGCCGTCTGGCATTGTCTGATCATACAGTGGGGAAAAGTATTATAGGTCCTTTATAACCAACGTATAGAAGTCATGATGTTCTTACCGTTTAAATCAAGCACTGTAGCATCGAAATGTTACGATATTCTGATAAAGAGGTATAAATGAAGGTTAGTCAAGCACGTAGTCATGGGAATGTGTTTCAGTTGGTGGTGCTGTGAGCGTGTGCACATTTATGTAACACTAATCACCCATATGACGATTATCATACCAGATATTTACAGTGAAATGTACACTGCAGTGCATGATGTCTGAACTGATTATAGACATAAAAAATGAACATTTTGGTTTGACAAAATCTAAAAAAATTGTAGTTATGACCTAATGGTAATTTCCCCCCTTTTATGTGGGTTTTAAATGGTTGTATGGTTTTGCACACAGATACACAATAATGATAACTATATAGACCAGATTTACTAATCTCAATCATTTAAAAATATTTATTTAGTTTAATCATATGCAGCAGTGATGAAATAATTTTATTTTTTCATTACCATTTTTTCCATAATATAATTTGCATTTTCTTACATAGTTTGGCTGATTCTGCAACTTATACTCAGGCGCAATTGATGATTCATGATGCATTTTTTTGACTGATGTGTTAAATGTTAAAAGTTAAAAGTTCATACTGACTGACATGAACCAAAGAGTAAACATTACCCTCTGCAGCCATGAGAGGAAGCTGTTCCGTAAAAAAAAAGAATGCAAACCAAAATGGCAATCCAGCAGCAGAAAAAAAAGTTTGGAGTGAATGTAAAACTTGTGCGGGACTGGTGAAAAAGCAGAGGTTATTCTTAATGCGATGAAGAAAATGAAGAAAGCGAATCGCATGATGTGAAATGACATTGATGAACTTAGCTTTGTATTCAAATTCAACACGCTCAAAGAGCAAATTAATGGCTTAGATGTTTATAAAAAAAAATCTCATCTATGATTCTACTGGATTTTTTTGACAGCAATCAGTTTAGAGCAAAAATATTGGGTATGTAAAACAACATAAATTTACTGTTTGAATTTCTCCAATTCCAACGGTGTGTCAATAAAAACCTCAACGTTTTTCCGAAAAACGTGAGCTCTATCTGCTTCGCACATGTGCATTTGTAACAATTTTTAACTATGAAATGGTCTTTTAAGGCTATTCGGCATCCCTGATAAGTTCTGTGTGTTATTGTATTATTCCTGATTAAATGTCTATTCTTGGATTTTGTGAAATTAATTTTTAAATAAATGCAATTTATAGTCCAGTGTGACTTATAGTCTGGAAAATACAGTAGTTCTTTTTTTTATTATTTGAGCACGCATGTGCTCTGGCATCTGTCAGGGGGTGCTACTGCACCTTCCACACCCCCACCTCCCACAGCCTTGGCCAGGCAGTGAGCCGGAATAACTTGGCTTATAGTTAAAGTAAATAGAATTTGCGGTATTATTCGTGCCCCTGTAACGTGATTGAAACAGTTCAAGACAGTTTGGTTTAGGCTTATTTTGAGGGTGAATTTGTGTACAGTGTTGCAGCCCAGCTGATAATAATCAAATAAGCTTCTAAAATATGTTTGGCCAATTATTCCTATGGGATTACTCTTTAATTGTTATAATGGAGAGCTCATGGTGGACCCCGCTAATGTAAACTTTGATTCTAATAAGGATAAATTCATCTGCAGATCAGTGCTACAGTGGTGTAATAAAATAAATCCACAATGGATAACTTTCATTTATTCACTTAATCATCACCATTTAGTTTAACTTCAGCTGTTTTTTTTTTTTTTGGCATTACGCTCATTTGCTTAATGAGATAAGGTAAGCCATTTTAAAACAAGTGCAATGCTGATTTTCTCTTTTGCTTTGAGTCAAAACAAATGTAGATTTTATTTTATTTTATTTTTTTCTTATTTTATTTTAACCGAAAATAACTTTCCTGACTTCACTGGTATTAAATGTAACACAGTCCAGGTTATTATTTACACTGACTAATGCAGTCCCACCGTGTTGTGGGAGCCATCTGAGGACTTTTCTCATCAGCCATACATCCTGCAGCAGCTCTGCATTAGCAGCGCCAGAAGGGTTGTAAATAACAAATGAGGGAGCGTCTTGTAGCTCGGATACCCCGGACCGGACCGGTGCTGGAGCTCTCTGAGGCCACACAAACTACTGTTTCAATTCTTCAAATAAATCCTTCTGTGGCCCAGCCGGCCCGAGAAGCGGTAACTCACCGCTGCATGCGGAAGCAGAAAAAGAGAAACTCTCCTGATGGCTACATCTCTTCTTCTCCGGTGACACCAGAACACTCCCCCTCTGTGGTCCGACGTCCCAAAAGCCCCAAGGAGCATCATGGCCGACAAAACATGGCTGTCACTTAATGCCGGAGACGCGGGACTGTGTCTCTGTTCCCTCCTCTGCCTTTTATCTTCCAGATAGATAGATAGCATCTCTCCGCTCTGCTCTTCACACATCATGAGCCCTCGTTCGTGGCTCTGGTTTTGGACGGCGTGGCGGTAATCTGATCCGTTTTAAATTTGGCCTCACTCTGATTGGTATGTCAACACAGCTGCCTGCTCAGATGTGACCGTGTTTGTTGTGCCGCCCATTCAAATCCAGCCGAGATTTGATGCCTAGGTGGGAGCAGGCCCATCAGATTTGAGCAGCCATGGTAAATCCAGCCTGTGTTGACTGACACACCAATCAGCAGAGAACAGAGCGAAACAGGGTCTGTGTTTGTAGCACAAACGCTGTCTGTCTTCAAATATGACGCTCGCACTGCTAAGTCTTCATTTTGTTTCTTGCTTTATGTTTTTTTTTTTTTTTGTATTTATTGCTGTCTAAATAGAGGAAACGGTGCTGTGGTGGTTGTTTTTCGTCGTATTCCACCACACTTTGAAAGCAACACAAAATATCACATGTTGGTGACAGAAATGAAGGATTTGATCCGGCAGATAAGACGAAGAGGCAGCCAGCTTTAGAGAGAGCTCTCTGGGGGATTTGAAGCTGCTGGTTGGGTGGGGAGGTGACAGCATGAGAGAGGGGCCAGAGTCACAATCAAATGACTGCAATTAGTGGAGGAAGCACAGAAGACCAGTGCCCCCCAGTGTTTGATGGATGTATAAATACAGCAGCGTCTCAAAAATTATCCCAAAAAGAAATCCCCTCTCTGTAATGTGCAGAAACTGTGTTTTGGCTCCAATAAAGTCTAAAACAATTTTATTTGTTTAAAGAATCAATTGTGTCCTGACTTTTTCCCTCTCCAAATTACTCCAAAACTAATAATGCATCAAAATCAATGTTGTTATCAATTATTGGCCTAGTCAAGGCGGTATAGCCCTGTGCCAAATATTCCACTTTGCATCTTATTTTTGAGAATATGGCATAATTTCTGTTTTTCGCATAATGAAGTGAAGATTTTCTTTTTACAAATATGACATAAAAACTAAAAAAATACATAAAACTTTATATGTATGGTTAGTTCTGAAGTTGTTGAAAAGATTCAATGCAGGGAAAGTATAAAAAAATGTATAGATACATTTTTTTTATTAGACTTTTCTGAGAGGGACCATTTTTGGTCCCAAACGGGTCTAAATGTAAGTTTTTTTTAAATGGTTATTACTCCAAAACTAAAAATGCATCAAAATCAATGTTGTTATCAATTATTGACCTAATCAAGGTAGTTATAGCCCTGTGCCAAATATTCCACTTTGCATCTTACTTTTGAGAATATGGCATAATTTCTGTTTTTCCCATAATTAAATCAAGTTGTTTTTTTTTTATTTTACAAATATGATATAAAAACGTAAAAAATTTGAAAAAATTATATAAAAAGAATCAAATGTGATTTTATTTTTTATTTTTTGTATGTCTCTGTGTCAGATCTGTTGAACACCTGTAGCTGGAATCTCAGTGTCTAACAAGGTCGAGTCATATCCTCTGAACAAGTTCTTTGTTGAATCATTTCGTCTTATATTAAAAATACTTCTTTAGCCTTACAGCGGATCAACCAGTGAAGCCCTATACTGGTAGTTCCCATGCAACAGAGGACCATCAGCCTAATGACCGATCGCGCCCTGATGGCCACTTGTTCACAGAGACTGAATAAGCCTTGTTAGGTTTTTCTACCTGCATTACCGAACATGCATCAGGTCGTTTAGAGTGTATTTTTTTTATGTGTATGTGTTAATTTACCTCACTTTAACTGTGTATAATCAACAGTAATACTTTTATTTTTAGAAAATAGCTTGTGAGAAACAGGTGTTTACCTTCATTGCGTCATGGTGAGAAAGGCGAGGTACATCCTGGACCTGTCTCCAGTTCACCACAGGGAACCATAGAGACAAACAAGACACAACTATTCCATCATTCACGCCTAGAGACATTTTAGAGTTACCAGAGAACCTGACGTGGTTTTGGTGTGTGGGAGGAAAACCAGGAGAAACCCCATGTGGGGACAATGTCCACACCCTGAGCGGGCAAACCTTTGACTTTGCTGACAGGTGGTAGCTTTATCCACTGTTCCACCGTGATGCTTTGATCCATGTCTGAATTCTCAACAGAGAAGCACTAAGACTGTATTGACCTACATAGTTTCATGTCTTTTTTGGTGTACTGTATGTCTTAAGTTTCTCTTCCCTCTCAGTGTCTATAAACCCTTTGTATACGGCTGGATACTCTTTATCAGTGGGTGGTGTCTGTACTATCAATATTTAACAAGGTAAACCAAGGAGGAGCAGGTGACTCAGAGGATTTCACAGATTTCTTTCTCCCTTTTTTTGGACAGTAAAGCTTGGAGTTTCAAACTTATATTAAACAGCAGGATAAATTTTATTGTAATAAGGCAGACGTGGGTAATAAATTATTCCAGAAGTCATAGCGAGCGGGTATCAGTGAGAGAGAATTGTAAAGCTACATCTTGCTCCAGTGTTACTGCATTTGGGATGGCTGGTTTACGGATATTTTCTTCGGGATACCCCACTGAGCCTAATAAAGTGTGCATCCGGTTCATTGGGAGCCAGAGTTCAGTTTCCGTGGGAACCTGGTGATAGCGGGTGAACTTTGCCCCGAAGAGGAACCAACACAACAGGAAGTAGAGCAAATTCCTGACTGTCCCAGCGAGAGGTAAGGCACCTTAAAATGAGGGGTTTCTGCTAAATAAAAAAAGACTCAACTATTTGAGAACACTAAAAAAAAGGCACTTCTGTGGAAATAATAATGTTTAATTGTGTGTGCTTTCACTTTGTTTAGTCTCAAACATGGTTAAGTTTTAGAAGCTAGAGTTAAAACGGAAATGCCACTTTATCCTTCATGGGATCGTTTACTGCCATGAAAACGTCAATTGGTGGTATTACAGGAGGCGAATACTGTCGTTCGTGAGAGTATAGATGGATTTATTATTAAATGCTGTTGTGTTTTTTGAATGTATCTCCTGTGCTCTGCAGTCAGCACCACTAAACATCTCACATTGATCAATTGAAGAGCTAATTACGACTTCATGCCTCCAATGATTAATTTAAAACCACAAACCTTAAAGAAAATTTGTTTTATCTCTTCACTCTATAATAATTGGAACCCTTATAGACGCATGTATGTTTTTTTTTCACCCCATCTGCCTTTCTTTCATGACATCAGCTGAATTTCCTCTGAGATCTATTAACCACAATCTATCAGGCTGTTAAATGTACATACAGCTCTATTAAGTTGAGGTTTAAGGCCATAATTATAGATGTTAGTCATGGATGGCTGTGTGTTTGTGTGATGCATCATTTTGTAATTACCCATTTATTTGTTCCCCACTGACACGGCTCCATTTGCCAGTTTAACGCCGCTGATGAAAGTGCAGATGCTGTCCAGAAGGATATTTCTGTGCCTCTGCCGTTACCTCAACGTACACCCGTGTGCTTTCTCCTCTTCTCTTTTTTACGCTCAAGTTGACGACGAGGTTCGGTGACATGGATCAATCGAGCGGCAGCGCTAACGGGGAAAATGTACCTTCCCCTCCACCGTACAGCCCAAACTGGGAAGAGAATTCCTACACAGGATCATTATATCAGGTTGGAAGCATTACTTGATCATATTCCCCTAAAGAAATAATGAAATGAAGCAACAAGATTGAATTCTTTTCTTTCCATTTCAAACAAGTTTTAATGACACAAGCAGCTTTGGATCATCAAAAAATCGTTATAAACACCATCATGGGATCATCATAAACACCATTTGTGCAAATAAAGGGATGCAAGGATGATCTTTTTAGTCACTTATAAAAGAACAATTCATTATTTTGTTCAAAATTGGAGTTAACTTCTGCTTTTTTGTGTCGGATGATGTATTTTGCAGGTGGGGAAGGGCAATATTGTTGTGGTCTCCCCTCCTGGCTTCTACAACAACACGACTCATCCTCAACACCCGGCGGAGTTTGGAGGCAATCAGCACGACGATCAAACTCCACCGCCGTACTCGTACGAACCGCAGGCCGAATCAGAGGCCGGATCAGACAACAGCGCCTTCAGCGACGATGCGATACGAAGAGGTAAGAGCCCAAAGAGAGGGAGAAACTGGAGGGGAATCCATGGTTTGTTCTTTGGTTTTATTGTAAAATAAAACAAGAAGAAACAAATAATCTGGTGTTCTGTTAGGTTTTTTTAAATTAGAAAAACATCACTTGCAAAAATACAAAATGCCACATTTTTTTATGGTTGAAGCAATGACAAGCTTTATAGTTTGTTTGGCCTATTTGGGACCTTCTAGAACCAGAAATCATGGCCTGAACTCCCGAAGCATTTTCACTTCTCACCATCAATATGTTTGTATTATTTAAAGCAAGTCGACACGTCTGATTGAGAGCTGATGATCTTATTGTAAATCACTTTAATATTCCAAGTTATGCAGAGTAGGGGTCGAGTCAGCCATTACCACTTTCTTTAGAAATGCTTTCCATATTTAAACAGTATTCCAGCCATTTTAGACTTTTCTTTTTTGAAGACTTGCGTCATTTCTGGTATCACCACACATTAACATTTTTTGGGGGGATTTATAGCTGAAGTAAAAATTAAAATTAGATTTTTATTTGGTACAATTTTACATTTACACATTTAGGTTTTAAAGACAAAAACAATTGTTTTCTTTTTGCAATTTTATTTTGAAGAAGAAGAAAAAAAAAGAATGAACAGATTGAGGTGACAGTAATGAGTGTATTGGCTCCCTGATCTTTCTACCAACTCCTCACAACTCACTTCAAATAAGAGGAAATGCAGGTTTAGTGAAAACATTTTTGAGAAACGTACAGTAAAACAACCTCACCCGTCTGCCTGACTTTGACAGATTTTCAATGCTGCTTGTCGTTTTTTGTGTTTGTGTGTTTGTTTCTGCCTGTCTTACCTCTTTTCCACCCCCCACCCCCATTTAACAGGTTTCATAAGGAAAGTCTACCTGACGTTGATGATTCAGCTGCTGTTTACTGTTGGGATCATTTGTGCTTTTCTTTACTGGTGAGATTTCTTACGAACAGAGAGACAAATCCACGTCAGAAAACCTGTCCAGCTGAAGTGTAGCCCAGCAGCCTTTAGAAGTACCAGAGTGGTGGTGTTACAGCTGCCAACATGCAGATATGAGCGTAGAACCATCATGGATCCTGTAGTAATACACAGTGGTGCAATAAAATAAAGGAGCACAGGGTCTTAACTCGCAGTGGTAGTCTGAAACCTCTGTCAGTTTTGCATAATAGATAGAGCAGAAGGCTGCTACAGTATAATTTATATATAAATTGTGTTCAGCTCCCAAGTGTGCAATGCTCTGTCCTCTATTAAAATTTAATGCAATTATTCTGCTGCCTTTATCTTATAAACAGTGCCTGTGTTAAAACACCCCTTTCTCTTTCTGCATCTTCATTTTTCTTATCGAATAACAGGGATATACTCAGGAACTGGGTTTGGGAGAACTACTGGTTCTCCTTCACTATGATGTAAGTAAAAAATAAATAAATAAAATGTTCAGTATTTCTGGATCTATTGAACCTTTAAAGGATGTCCTGTATTGTGAGGTATCTAAATCAAAGCTTGCATTCCGCCTTCCAGTCCACAAAGCTATTTCTTTTTTTTTTTTTTTTTTTAACAGACTGGATAGGTTTTATTCAGATTATAGGAGTTTTATTTTTCTATTATACGCTCCTGACTGTATCTGTTGTTAAACAGGTCGGTGACGCTGGTGCTCATCGTGGCCTTGTCCTGCTGCGGCGACGTTCGTCGTCAAGTACCCCTCAATTTTATAGCCCTGGGTCTGTTTGTGAGTAGAAGTGCCAGCCAGGCGTCAAATTAAAGCGCCGCCGCCCGCACCTGCTGTGTTCCTGTGTTGTTGTTTCCTGTGGTCGTGTATTTACCTTCTACTCCCCTCTCTCTCTCTCTCTCCCCACCCCCCAGACACTTGCAGAGGGCCTGATGCTTGGATCGGTGACAGTGTGAGTGTTCGTTTCCAAGGATGAGTTCCACCTGACGCCGACTCATTTGCACAATAACGGTCCGATTCGATCCATATCTGATAAGCGCGCTCGCTGCCAGCCCAGAAGCCATCAAACCAGATAACGAGTTATTACTGCTGCTTTAGCTAATTAAAACGCGAAGGGGGATCATGTTTTCTGGGTTTCTGGCTGAGAATGAATGGAAAGCATCACGAAACAAATCCTTTAAAACCTTTTTTTTTTTTCTGGACCTTTTTTTTTTTTGCTTTTTTCACCTTTTTTTCACTATCTGTGAAAGATCTCTTTTCCAGCAGCATGTTAATCTACCAGAGATCTCATAGTGGTCTATCATTAACACATTTACATTATAATATTGAAATAAATACAACTAAAAAATGTTTTGCGACTAAATCTAGAATCTCCATCTTATGGAGGTCGTTTCATTGCTCCTATTAAAAAAAAACACACTTTTAGTCAAGTTTATACTTTTCTGTTTGTGCCACTGCAGGGTGCATCACACATCTGTTTAACATCTTTTTCTGCAGGTACTTTGACGTTGAAGCGGTTCTGTGGGCGATGGGCGCAACAGCCCTGGTTTCCTTCGGCATGAGCCTGTTTGCTATGCAGTCAAAGGTAAGATCCGTCACACAGGCTGAGCTGCTGCCAAAAGTGAAATTTCATAAACCGCAGCACCTTGTGGGCCTGCGGTAAATGTGTGCCGCTGAGATGTGTTTCCTTTCAGAGTCACTGGGAATGTGTTAATGTGAGCTGTTGGCCAGGTTTTCTGATGTGGCACCGGCAGGGGGAGGGGGGGTTAAAACTGCGATGGGATTGCTGCTGCGGCAAAAACTACGATTATTGCTGGAATCAGTGTTTATGTCAGTCAAATTAATTCCTCACGTCCACCAGAGTTAAACTCCTCTAAGCTGAGGATTTTACTGTAGGTCCTGACTTCAGGAATGACCGTGAGCCCCTGTTATTAGCAAAGTCACTCCTTTTTTTTATTTAAGATTCTCCCTCATTTTACCATGAACTACTGAATGAAGCTAATGACATTAAACAATGTTTAGGACTCAAGGTATGGTTCAATGTTGAAAAGGTCAGTTCTTACAATTAAATCCTTAAACATTGTTAGGCAATCTTTAAACACAGCGTGATTACACTGATAAATCAAAAACCTGTGTGTGTGTGTGTCTATGCGTGGCCTTGTTCCTTGTTTCCTACATCGTGGGGACAATTTTCCCGAAAAAAGCAGCCTCGTGGGGACCAATGCCCGGTCGCCACGGGTCCAAATGCAAATTGCAGGGGGGTGTTAGGTTTAGGACCAAGGTGTGAATTGAGTTTAGGTTAGTTTTAGGTAGTGAGGTTAATTTTACAGTAAATTGTCAGGGTTAGGCTATAAGATTTCCAAAAAATGAATGGAAGTCAATGCACGGTCCCTGCAGGGATATACAAACCAGGCTGTGTGTGTGTGTGTGGTTTTTAATACATTTTTCAGGACCTTTCCTAATACAAACACCAACCTTGTTGGGACCAGTAGCCTTAGGGGACCAAAGCCCAGTCCTAATACAGTGGAATGCCATCTTTAGGTAAGAAAACTAGCATTTGTTACCTTGTAATGGCCATTTTTCAAAAATATACTACCTTGTGAGGACCTATTGCTCCTTTTGGGCTCCATAAGGTCAATTGCTGTTTTTTGGTTGAGGGGTTAGGTTTTGAACTAAAATATGAATTGAATTAAGGTTACTCATTTAAAGTTATTGTGTTTAGGGTCAGGGTTAGGCTTTAGAAATTACTGGAAATGAATGGAATAAAGTGAATAAGGATAGAAATACAAATGTGCCTGTTGGAAAATGTGAGGCGTGTCAGTCAAGTGTTTGTACACAGCTCTGAAACCAGAGCAGTGTGGTCAGATCCGTCAGGTTGGGCACCAGGATCACCCATCATGGTGATTGTCCTGGATATATAATACCTTTATAGTTTATGCCAGTAATTCATGAGATACTTTAATGAACTGGGTTTTCATGACATGCTGTGTATCTACAGATAGCAGGACTGAAGTCAGAACAAGATCTGCTAACAACAATCATT
>JAUBOC010000050.1:13023413-13039922 GCA_032275365.1 Anablepsoides cearensis | reverse complement strand
CAGCTGATCATCCCACAAAGTATCTTCATCCTTGGATCACGTATTTCTGTCTTTGTTAAATAAATATTTCCACGACAGTGATCACACCTGCTTTCACTTTCCAGGTGAGACCCAGAAGATTTGGTTCTTTTTTCTTAGAAGTTTGAATTGTGTTCCTCTGAAGCCTCTTCTAGAAGCTTTGGTGTGTTTCTTCAGAGAGGACGAGTTGTGATTTAAGGAAGAACGTAATGTTTAAATTTTGTGCAGAAAGTGGCAGAAAGTTGAAGGAAAATATTTCAATGGAAAAGGTTCCATTTCTATTATTTTAATAGTGCGTTTTTAGTCTGCATAGATTGTACACTAAGTAAAAAGGCATTATTCCCCCAGTTGCATTAAAATCAGACACTACAGGATGGGATGGGGGGTGGGGGGCTGCTGTAACTTCGATCAGGGGTTCCCAAACCTTTTTTTGCTATGGCCCTCCAAGCTGCATTAGTTTCTGGCCGGGACCCCCTTTGCAAACCCACAGACAGTGCTACAAAATATGTAAAGGAACATCAACTTTTAGAATGTTTTTTCTTACTTTTGTTTAGCATAAAAAAATTTAACAACTAACATGTTTTAAAAAACTATTATATTTCTACTGCAAAAACAACTTTTCAACAAAATGTTGACAATGAGAACAGTACAAAAGAAATCAAACTTCTCTTACTTTCTCCTAAATAACATTTCAATATATAAAATATGTTTAAAATAATAGGTAAAAAAAACACATTTGATTTTATGATGATAATTTAAAACATTTATTATATAAGTTTATTTTTTCCAGCCCATGTTGCATCAGAAATAGTGTTAATTGCCAAATCTTAGTTTGGTCCCTGTGTTGACCCAGGAGGGAGCAGCTGGAAGAAAAACAAAAACAGCAACTGTGGGTCAAACAGATATGGAGTTTTTTTTTTTAAATGAGCAAAAGGAGTTAGAAATCAGACCTAATTGGGCCTCAATAAATTTGGTCCTGTCCACAAAGAAAATAAAACATATTTTTTGTTTGGAAATTAATAGTCTTTCGTTTGTTTAATATGTGCTAAACTTTTTTTATTTATTTATTTTTTGGTGTGAGGCGTTGTTTAGTGGAGAAAAGCCTTGCAGCATAAAAGTTTAATTGGAAGATGTTAGTGTTTAATCATGTGGAGTCAGCATTAAAATTTGCACCTTTTTAAAGCAACAGCACAATGATAGCTTCCTTCAATTATTGGCTCCGTTTCAAAAAAAAAAAGAAATTACACTTACAATAAGAAATGTTGCATTCTTTTTATAATTAGTCTTTAGATTGTGTCACTTTTTTTTAAAGGCTTATATAAAGGAACACAAGTGGTTTGAATAAACCCATACTGAGATGATATCAGAGTATGGATCTATTAAAGAGTGTAGGGTTAGTGCTGTGCTGTAAAGAGGGGCCGCTCTGCTTGTAGTAGCTGAGTGAGTTAATTTCCCCCCCCCTTCTTGTTCATCTTGCAGTTTTTTCCCACCTCTTGCTCCGCGGCTCCCTTTAAGCACGGAGCCTCTTGATCTCTGTCACTGTGATATAAATGTCAAACAGACCCCCCGCCCCCCCTGCATGTTCGGCGCAGAGCTCCTCAGGTGATCAGTGTTATAGTGCCATCTTTTTTCTGTCACTCTGAAAAGGGCACGCGGGCCAAAAGGCCACCTCCACACACACCCACACCTCTGCAGCAGAGTGTTGATTAATTACGGGGGACAATTATATCCCGGGAAGTCTGAGAACGTTCTTTTGTTGGGGGGGAAATCTAATATATCTTTGTCATTTCGTTGTCCGCAGAGCCGCACACCTCAGCTGCAATGCAGATGGCCTTGAGCGGAATGAGAGATGTTCTGTGCTCAGGTTTTTTTTTTTTCTTTTTCAGAGGTTCATCACAGTAAGTGTCTCTGTCTCTTCTCTCTTTTTTTTTCTAATACCAGTGGGACTTCACGCTTGGAGCTGGGTTCATGTGGGCGTCAGCCTGGTCCTTCATTTCCTTCGCCCTGCTGTGTGCAATCATCCGATCGCAGGTAAATCAAGTGGATGTTTGTGTTCACGCGTGTTAGCGGCCAGAACAGGCCTGAAATGAATTACATTCAGAGGCAGACAGTAAGTACAGCCTTGTAAGTTTTATCCCCCCGCGAGTGTGCCGCCGCTGACCTGTGAGCTGAGCGGACTATAAAGAAGGGCGCGTGCATGCTTAAACCTCCCAGGAGCAACACTGATGTCAGACTGATGCATTTCAATTTACAATCCTCTTTACTGTGTGTTGTTAGTGGTTCAGCGGCAGCAGCCGGCAGGTATTTACAGAAACTGGCATTGATCTAACAGAGTTGTCGTTTTTTTTTTCCTTGCACAAGACTAATGAAGTGGAACTGAAAATAAGGAGTTATCTTAAAATATATCGTGTCCACTTCTTATCAGCCCTCAGCCTTACATTTACTACACAGCTAGGGAAAAGATAAGTGTGCTCCTTTGTTCACGTTGGAAGGTAAAGGATGAGATGTCGTCGGTACGCAGCATCAGTCAGCAGCAGGTATAATGTATTTTTCAGAATTCTATAGATTAAATAATCACGCATTTTTTTTTGTGTGTGTGAGTAGTTAAATTTTTCTCTGTTCTATAAAACAGAGGTCTATAAAGTTTTTCAGTCTGGGACCTCTACACTGATGGAAAGACCCCCCCTCCAGGTTTTTGACTGTTATCACGAGGAGCTGCAGTGTTGTAAAAATACTGCAAGAATTACACTAATCAGTCCTGACTGAGCAAACATGACCCGTCCTAACACAGTTGGGAACCTGGTTTCTGACTGAAAAACCCTTATTTAAATGCCTTCTTCTATAAATTTGCTGCATACTGGACCGTGTGTTTAACGACATAACTTTGAGTAAGAAACCAAAACTTTTGCGACCCAATCGGGGTTTTTATAGTTGACTAAAACTAACTAAATAATGAAAACTGAAATTGAAAAAAAAAAAAAAAAAACACATTTTAGTTAACTAAAATAAATAAAAACTGTAATAAAATGACAACAACAAAAGTTGGGAGAAAGCGGCAAAGTCCGCTTTGGGATTTTTTTGAATATGTCTGCAAGAAAAATCAAAGCAAGAGTCTTGTAGTGGAAACAGGTGATAAAATAGGTGAAATATTTCTCAAGGGAAAAACTGCATGAATCAAGCTCACACAAGATGGCTGACTATGACTATCTTGACACGCTAGTTTCCCTCAATAGCTCATGTAAAATACGAGCACAGGGTTGGAGACAACTATTGTCATTGTCCTAAAATAATTGTCCAAGTCCTTTATTGGCAAAAAAAAAACGCAATTATTTAAGGAATTTGTCGCTTTAATGGACTGCTTTAACCAGCGACCAAATAGCTGTTGGTTAGTTAACTCGCAGGAACATCACAAGCTGGAGGATGCATTGGCAAATATGTTTATTCAAACTATAAAAAAAACTAATAAAAACCAAACTAAAACTAAGCATTAAAAATGCAATAACTAATAAAACAGTCAAATCCTTGGGAAAACTAATTAAAACTAACTGAATTAAAAGAAAAAAAGTCACAACGAAATAAAACTAAACTAAAAACTATTATAACTTTTGACCCAATCACCGAAGACCTCTGCTATTGATTAAATAACCCCAATTATATTGATTTATTTGTGGTTGAATGCCTCTGATGATTTTGTGTCTGATTCTCTTGCAGTATTTGTACATCTTTTTCTCCTTCCTGGGAACCCTGCTGTTCTCCTTGGTAAGTGGGCTCAACTCTCACGACAGCAAATGGATGTCTGTATAACACACCGCATTAAAATCAAATACAAATGACCTTTGAGGAATAAAAAAAAAAAAAAAGAAAGAAACCCACATCAAAGACGGCTTAATGTCAGCTGAATGAACAGGCTTTGATCCCGGGGCCATGCAGCCCCCGCCACCAGTGTTTGTCACAGTCTTTAGTGGAGCTCTGATGTCCTCGTGCCCTTTAATTTCAATTATGCACTCCGTAGCAGCGGTGGGCTTCATTTTCACAGCCACCTCTCTTAAGTGATTTTGGCATCAACAGCAAATGTTGTGACCCATCCCGTCAGCTGGTGGAACAAACGGCGGCGGCACGCAGAGCTGAACGGGCCGTCAACAGCGTGTCGCAACTTATTTTCACCCGCACGACTCTCGACTACCCAATTATTTATACGCCGTGTTGTTTATATGCGCAGCCGCGTCTCCTAAAACAAACGAGACTCGTTCCTGCAGCGGCTTCGGTCTCTTTTATCATGCAAACGTGCCGTCTTCAGTTGTTACAGCTCCTCTGTGTCTCCGCAGTACCTGGTGTTCGACACTCATCTCATCCTGGGCGGGAAACACAGGAAGTACGAAATCTCTCCCGAGGAGTATGTGTTCGCTACGCTCAACCTGTACCTGGACATCACCACCTTGTTCCTCTTCATCCTGCAGTGCATGGGTCTCTGCCGCTAACCCTGAACCCCCACCAGCTTTCTGATCAATCATTTTACACACATTAAGACTCGTGTTATTGATTTTAAAATGTTCATATTACATAATGATTAAGTATTAGTTTTCCAAACATCATTATACACTCCGATTAAAAAAATAAATAAAAGGAATAGTTGAGCATCAGATGCTGCTGACCCCGTGTCAGTGAGCCGAGGCTCCCTGTTGGGCCGGGACACACGAGGCGATTAGGCGCAGAGTGGATTCATAAAGCTGTTGTATTCACTTCAGTGGCACTTCAGCCCAGAACTGTCCCTCGAGATCCAGCAGCTCAGCTGACACCCAAACCCATCGTTTAATTAAAGAAAAAGCTGCAGACCTGCTGAACAAAAAGTCCAGACATACGTGTTGGATTGTTGAAAAACTGTACTAGGGTGTCGTTTCTCGATTTATCATGTGTGTGCACCCCACATGCCCAGGCATACCCACACAGTGACCCACACCCCCTTATCAACCTCTGAAGTGTCTGGTACTGCTGTGTAATACAGGATTTCCCATGCTTTTCCATGCCATGGCCCCCAAACAGCATTAGGGTCTAGTTGGAGACCCCCCTTTCAAACCATGCTACGAACAGAAGTAATGAAGTACAAATACTTTACCTTACTAAAACAAATGTTTTTTTGATCAAGCCTTTTGTTTGTCCTTTCCGAGCTACTGTTGAAACATGGCGATGCAAAATGGGGGTTTCAACTGTTGTCAACTCGCAGCACCTGTAGAGATAAACAGCTCATTCAAAAGGTAAAAATGTTCCAACGACTTCTTAGTTTTTAATGATTAGACTAGATAAAGTAGTAGTAAGTAAGAAATTTTGGTTATCTGTGCTTCACTTAACTGGGGTCATTTTTTAGCAAACCTTTTATATATTAAATATGTAAGGAGTATTTCATTTTGACTTGTCATCGTACAAAGAAGAAAAACTATCCAGATGTGTGGCAGCTCCCAGATATAAATACATATACGTATAAATACAGCAGCAGGACGTATCAGACATATGTAGTCTAGTGACCATGGCAGAGGTATGCAGCTGAAAATGTTAGCAGTTTATTCCTAATTTGTCAACAATAATAAATGAATTATTGCCTTCAAAAAAAATTTGGGGGGAGGTGGGAATGTGCTTTATAGCCTAAGTTATTGTCCTTACGGTTTTTCCCCTCTTAAATTCCTTTTGTTGTTATAGTTGTAGTTTTAAAACCAGTACTTTTACACTTTTAAGTGAGTTGTTCCTTCTACTTTAAAATAAGTCTTTTAAACCTACTTGAGTAATAAATGTAAAATAGTTTTAACATTTTTGGCTACAAATTATGTACAAAAAACAATTTTAGGATGTTTTAAATAGGGGTGCAACGATACAGAAAATTCACGGTTCAAGTTTCGGTTCGATATTTTAGTCTCACGGTTTGATATTTTTTCGATACAAAAAAGAGAAATTTCCATGCCCTTTTTACCTTGCAATTTATTGAAATTAATAACAAACATTTGTTTAACCTCAAAAGTCCAGTTTTTAAATTAAATGTTGCTAAAACAAAAAGTTTCTCAGTGGAGCTGCGCTCAGAAATGCAGCCTAGGTGGAGTAGTCAAACACAGATCCACTGATCCTTCAACACATCCTAAGAAGAAATAAATAATAGTTTTTTCGTCAGAAAAAAGAGCAAAGCTTGATAAACTTGACTAGCAGGCTATATATAATATATGTATAAAAATATAAAATTGTTAGATAAAATGGTGGAATAAGAAAAAAATAAAACAGCAAAAAAATGAGGGTTGGATGCTCTGGAAACTACCTGATAACATTACAGATGTACCAGTTATTGCAAATCAAATCATTTACAAAACCAACACTGGTCTGCATGTAGACCAGACTGTTTGTTCTGAGTGGTTTCTCTCGTCATCAAAGTGTTTTTATTTTATTTTGTTTGTTGTTTTTCTTTTTTTGTTTTGAATGCACTTGTATTCCTGCATTGTACTAAACATGAAGCTATGCAGGTCGTGGAATATAATTTATATGCACTGTTTTGTACATAGTGTCTGAGTTCCATGTAGGATGCTACAGAGCTGTTAATCTGTACCACATAAAAAGCTTAAATCCTTGTGCTAAAATAAAATTTGTTGCTGTTTCTAATTAGTCTCGTAATTGAAGACTCGCAGACACCAAACATTTTATAATTAAAGCTTGAACCTTTCACCGGGCGAGACGTCACGACTCAACAATCACACTTTAAAACTCAACACGTTTATTGGCATCACACAACAAACTTTTTTTTTCCTTTCATATAAAGAGGGAATGTATCAAGTATAGACTATGAAAGTGCAAATAGCATTTCAAGAATTAGTTGCTTTACAATAGAAAATCTTAATGAGTTACAAAAAGTTATGCATTTTCTTTTTAAATAAGTCCGCTAGACATTACAGGTGAAATACAAAGTAGAAATATTTTGTCTTGTACCCACTGTTAGACCTCTTCTGATTAACACATCTATTCTTATGGCACTCACATTTCCACCACTTCAAGCCTCCCTTCAAAACAACTGATCTCAGAGTTAATGTTGCTCAACTAATTTAAAAAAAACAACTTGATTCTGACATTATTCTGTACAAAAACAGAACTGAGTCTTTAAGGTAAAAATGATCACGGTGTTTCACATCATCTGAGTTATTCATTACTACAAAATGTGTTAAATATCAACTTTATATTGCAACTTTCCTCAATTCTAGTGTCTTCAGAGACACAAAGCAAACATACGTCACCTCCTTCTACAGTGATTTGCTTTTTTTGTTTAGAAATGTAGGGCAGAAAGAGAAGAAAAAAACTTTCTTCAGAATATTTGACGACAACCGAGCGTTAAAACCATCCGTTCAGTCCTTTAGCATCATAGTCCTGGAACCAGCTGTAAGCTTCATGCTACAAAGATTCAGATGAAATGATGAAATCGAGAGCTTCGCGTCTGCAAACTAGAAACCTTCCATGAGAGGAATCGCTTTAAGGTAACAGGTGGTTTTGTTCCTGTGTAAATAGCACTCAGAAATATATGAAAAAAAATATTTGATTTATGATGACAGACACACAAAGGCACTGAATTTTCAGCTCCAGTAGAGAGCTGCTTCATAACAACAAAAAACAAAACAAAACATGGACTCCCCATGTACACATTCATGAATTCTCCATACACTGACGTGCAGTCGGGGGCGTCTGAAGAGATCAACCAAAAAAAAAAAAAAAAAAAAAAAACTATTTTTTTATTTTAAAACCCCTACACTGAACTGAGCTGTAATAATTGATGCATCAAAGTCTAGAGGTGACGGTGTGGTTGTCTCATCGACTGTCCGTCCCTGCGGTATAAAAACAAGACACACATTTTTACCACAGCTCAAACTTTAAGAAGAGCCACGACTCATTTCAAAGTGAGCTGATCCGACCGTGTGCGCTGCTTCATGCTGCGCAGCCCCTCTGGGCCTGTCAGCGTTTGCCGGTTTTGAAGCTCTCAGGACCCCCCCCCCCTCTAAACCGGGGCTTTGAGATGAACAACTGTTCTCAAGTCCATTTTGAAATCCAGGCCACATGCTTTTTTTTTCCCCCTTCAACAATAATCTTTGTTTTTTCCTAACGCGAGGGTTTCTCCTAAAATCCACAACCGTTGTGGTTCTGTTTTGTCATCTTACATACAAATATGGCTAGAGGAGTTCACATTTAGGTTTGCTGAGATTGTGAGAAGCAGGCACAATTTGCTTTAAAGAATCCACTTGGTGATTTGCAAACTGTGCTTTTTGTTAGTCAGTGTTTGGCACCTAGAAATTAGGCAGATATGAACGGACTCAGCCTGTGTATAAACTGTTTAAATACTGAAGTAAAATCTTCATTGGCACACCTGATGCAGAACGATACAGTAGACTTTAAAACAGTGGAGGAAAAAATAAAATAAAATCACACGGAGCTAAAAAGTTCTACAGATTTCCTTTCTACTAAACTCGATTCTAGAGAAGGCTACTTATCTTTATCAGAACAACCTTCATTACAGGAAACACCTCCCAGGAAACGGTAATTGTGATCTTATTAGTGCTTTGATTGCAGGAGATAAGCATACTTACAGTAGCAAAAAAAGGAGGAAGTGATCTGATTGCACTGAAACTAAAGAATCTAATCCTTCTTTATCAGCTGGGTGTGACTGACGTCTCATTCTGACTACATTCTACTTGAGTAGCTTACTTCAACTTTGTAGTGGTTTTAAGCCCCCGGTCTCAGGTGAGCAGATCATACCAGGTGCACGTGTTCCTCCCACTCTGAGGAGCTGGAGCTGGGCAGCTGGTCAGACCCAGAGTCACATCTCGGAGTGTCCACGTGGCGGCACTTTGAGCCCGCGCCCTCTGCAAGCTCTGTGTCGAGGGCTGCCATGTAAGGTAGCGGCATGGCGTCTAGCCCCACCAGATCTAACTGAGTCGGCCTCTCTGCAACGGTGCACTCCTTCTCCTCAACGTCACCGGTTCTCTGAGCGCAGAGACTCGCGTCCGCTGCTGTTTCCTGAGGTTTCCTGTCGTCATCTGGGAGGTAATCTTCTCTGCCGGCGAGGTCTGGACTCAGGTTTGAATCCGTGTCGGAGGAGGTCGGGGGGACCAGGGTGATGCCTTGAGGGTTCATGTCATGAAACCAGGCCATGATGTTGCCGAGAAGGTTGGCGTTTGCGGGTAGTGCGGAGGACAAAGACGGGTCATGGCTGGTGGAGTCTGTGGTGTCTGTGGAAGAGGAGAAGAGGCCCGTTGAAGAGTTTCTGCCTCCTGGGATGGACGCCCGGTGATGAGCGTCGCAGTGCTGAGCGGAGATGGACCCGCCCGCAGCGGCAGGGTACTGGCTGCCGATGGTGCCGAGTCTCGCCGAGTTATCGCCAAGCTCCAGCAGCTCTGAGCTGCTGAAGGAAGCTCTGGGAGGAACTTCGACACCTGGAGCGCTCTGCTCCAGCCTAGAAGGTAAGGAGGTGCCAATAGCACCGAGGGAAGCTTCGTTGGCGAGGATATCTTGGTTGGACCCGCTTCCTGCCATCCTCGAGTCCTGGAGTGACAGCTGGATAGCCAGTAAAATGTTGGGGTCATCCTCATCCAGGGAATCAAGACCCTGGAAAATAATTGAGGTAAAAAATATCAACGACATGAGCTACACTAAGAACAGAGCACAAACCTGATGGTAGTACTGATGGTAGTAAAATTAAGTTTGTTCAACTTAAAGACTTTGTAAGCGCTGAAAGCCTTAAGCTTAGATGAACAAAACTGAGAACTCACCATCAAAGGACCTGGTCTGCGTCCACCTCCAGAATCCTGCGCGTCTTTTTGAGTGGGGAAAATGGACAGAAAGAACAGAAATAAATATACTAGAGTCTAAATTACCATCATTAAGCTGACTCTACTGTCGCAATTCAATAGCAATTTAATCTACTGCTAATTACCACCTGTGGTGAAATTATTCTCAGTTTGCTGCACACTGCCACAGCCACCTGGCAGGCTGTGGACCTTCAGAATTTACCCAGAAAATGTACTCATTTCGTGTATTTAACCGAAATGAATAAATGATTCTTGGCAAAGCAGAGCCTCTTTACTGGCTTCCAAACTACACATCAACTCTACACCCAGCCAAGACCAATCAAACGGGCACTGATTGATTACAAGTATGGGCTTTACGAAATAGAGCTGGTGTAATTTTCTGAGTCTGAGTCTTCATTTTGACTCCATTTAAATTATATAAATACAGATAATGGTCTTTTTTCGGTAAATACCATCAAGGTAAATGTGATTAGTCTGACACTCTGTAACACGAGGACCTGCAGCTACAGAAGAACTTGTCAATTGGATTGTTTTTAAATAGAACAGCACACTTTGTTTGGCCTTGTCGCTTCTTTATGTGATTTATAAAGTGATATGGTATATAGTTAACAAAAAAGCCTCCAATTGGTTACATAAACTAAAATCCACAGAAGCAGCTTGTCAAGTTCTGAAGGCATTTTTTTATTGAACTCAAACCACTTTAGTACCTAAAGCAGAATCACTGAGATCATCAGGGTCGGGTGTGTTGCTTCGGACGCTGGACATGTCCCCTCGTCTGCGCTGCCGATGTCTCCGTCTGTACTGGAACTCTGCATACTCCTTCAAACACACAGGAAATACCTCTTTGAAAAAAAAGCAAGAGTACATTTCAGCTTTCATTTAATCTAATTAAGTATCCAATTCAACCTCTCATGGCCACTTTTATTCATGCAGTACACGAGAGTTCAGTCTTGTTTTCAGAAAAGCTTTTTTTTCCCAAAGATGAACCAGTTCCTTTCCAGAACAAACCCGAGTTTCAGGATTCTATTTTTCAAAACAGACCACAGTCTCACAAGAATCCAGTATTGAGAGGATTGAAAAAAAAAAAAAAAACACATTTGGAAAATGCGAGGTGTGCATACTCGACTAATCTCAAAAGTGAGGGTAAAAACCTTGTTGAATCTTTGAGTGATTCAAATGTAAAGTAAATGTGTTTCTTTCTTACTGGCGGAACACGTCTCCAAAAGAATAAATGCAGGAGGTAAATGGGCCGTTTATAGAGCACCATTTTATTCTCAGGTAGGTTCCAGCATCACTTCAAGGAATTCTCTTTAACTCACAAACAGATAAAAGGTAAAGCTAGCATGAAAGGTGTTTAAAATGCCTTTAGAAACTGCCTGGAGGGCTTCATTGTTTTTCCACACGTGGCATGCTCAGGGATTGAACAGCCAATCGTACCTCGATTCTGTTTGAGCCACTTCACCTCCAACGTTTGGTTCAGATTCTGATATAATGGCTAAGAAGTAATATTTCTACACCCTACATTCAATTTGTGGAAAATACTTTTCTCTACATTATAGTGAGACTGTTACTCCATCGTTATTAAAACAAAAATGCACTGTAATGTGATGCTAATGGAAGAGTGCCACTGAAGTACAAATGTTGCAGAGTCCATTAAAACTGTGCGAACATTTGGGTATCTGCAAGGGACGATATTAATTTAACAACAATAAAAATCACTGTTATACACAAAGAGACGGAGATCCAATAATGGTGACCCTGCCGTGTGTAGAATAAGACGACTAATGATGTGGTAAAATTTAATTAAGTGAGAAAAGAGATTTTACAAAAAGTGGAAACCTCATTTAGGCACGCAACACATGAACATCAATGACCTAATATATTATGACCACTTACACTGAATATTACTAATTCTCCCAGCTTCAGTGTGCCACGTCTCAAGCTTTTAAGTTGTTAATATCAGTGGGTAAAGCATCTATTTATGCCATAAGAATGTCTGATGCTGAAAAATATAAAGATAGATAAAAATCTGAGTGGTATTATGAGGGGTAGGTGGCACAGAGGGTAGAGCTGTTGCCTCTCAGTAAGAACATTGCTGGGTCAAATCCTGGCAGGAGATCTTTCTGGGTACAGTTTGCATGTTCTCTGTGTATGCGTGGGTTTTCTCCGAGTGCTACGGTTTCCTCCCTCCCAAAAACATGACTGTTACGGAAAGTGGCAAGTCTAAATTGTCCCTAGTTGTATGTGTGAGAGTGAATGGTCATTTGTCTCTGTGTGGCTCTGTGATGGACTTGTGACCTGTCCAGGGTGTACCCTGCCCCTCGCACAGTGACACCGGCAAATGAAGAAGTAGTTAAAGATATTGAATGGATGGATGTATTACGGGGGGGCTAAAATGTTATAGCTCTGAAAAAAAAAAAAAACAAAAAAAAAAACATCTAAAACATGCAGGACAGTGGGCCACAAAGAACAGGGTTGAAGACCTATGCACTAATGTGTTAATTATATCATGAAAACTCTAAATTTGTTTGACTTATAAAGTGCATTTACACAGAAATATAAGAAATCTATCCTTTCATTAAACTAAAGTTGATGTCATAAATGTTTAATTGTTCTGACTATGGCTTTGTCCCGCTGTTTCTTATTTTGCCACATATGCAGGCAGCTGCAGAAACACCAGCTACATGGGTCCAAATATGAAGCACATTTTAAGAAATGTCAACTCCTGTGACATATATGACAAGTGTTTAAGGTTCACAGGTGGGTATAAAAGAGGCTCACGCTGTGGTTGTCTAAGCTATATTTATAAGGTTTAAATGTTTAGAGAGTTAAGAGAGCAACACTCAGTGTAAATGTTGAAGATTTTTATTTCAAAGAAAATAAGTTGCATGAGCTGCTGCGTGTTGTGAAATGTGGAATGTTAAGAGAAATTATTCTGAATAAAATCTGATAATATTAAATAAATAAATAAATAAATAAATAAATAAATAAATAAATAAATAAATAAATACTGGGCATTAGTAGAAATTCACCGGAAGAGCTTTTATTTTGAAGCATCGTTGAAGGATGTGGTTGTGTTTTACTGTTGTAATCATGGTGGTACGGTTGATTGTAAGAGCTGAATGCACTCATGCTTCTTCAGCTTTGTTCAATATATTTGCAATGAAATGTTTGCAGTAAACGTTCAAACTAAGAACAGTGTACTAGTCATTGTTTAATAAGATCCAAATTTAGCACTACCATAATATCACCTTCTGTAATTTTGAGTTGTTATTTAGTAGTTTGCCCATTATGGGGCATTAAAAATAATCAGCATTTGGGGTGCAAACAATTAATCGATTTACTATTAATTGTCGATTAATGGTTTATTAGATTAAAGTTTATTCCATTCGATTAATTGAAAATGTTTGTTTAAACCTTATGTTGGTGTAGTTTTGACTTCATCCAGCTGAGGGCGCCACTGCTCTACCGTGGCCCAGTTGAACCGAGCAGCACAAAGCCGTCAATGTGGGGCTGCGCCGCAAACTCACGAGTCTTATTTAATTTTATTTGCGACACCACAATAATAATGGACTATACCAAACCTGAAGGAAAAGTACCGAAGGCTGTATCAGACCTATCAGCAGTATCGTGATGCTTAAAACAAGAGAGCAGGACGACAGAACCGTAAGCTAACTGTGGCTAACGTTAGCTTCCTCTTGTTGAATTTAACTCCGTGTGAAAGAACAAAACAAAAAAGTTACAATATGTAGATAATCTATTCTGTGTGACATAACCTGGCCAGTAAATCAATCTAATAAACAGTGACATCAGATCATGTCCAGCAGCCCAGCGAGAGACGTGTAAACAAACAAACAAACAATTGCCATTACTCATTTGTACTTCACGTTTTTTTAGAAATATTTTATTATATTCTTAGCTTATTTTTGAGATAATCTTAAAATATTACCATATTTAATTTAAGAGTTTTCATCTTCAGAGTGGATTAAGTGTTATACTGTTTTATTATTATTATTTTTCTCAACTAGCAACTAAACAAATTCCTGTTTTGTTATATTTGTTAAATATGTTTAAGTTTAATATTGTGAGAGAAATCCACATTTTTCTGTTCATTCACTCAGTGTTTACTCACACAGCTGGCACAATGAATTGTTAAAATATTACAGTACTTTTTTATTTAGTGTGTAAAAAATTGCTTTACATGTCATACAAAGACCGTTGATTCAAGAGAAATGTCAGGTTTTTAGGAAAATTGCAGCTTATCAATTAATCGTTAGTCGATCAATACGGTCTATCAACTTTAGATTAATCCATTAATCGATAACTTGCATCCCTAATCAGAATGCAATGATAATGCTGGGTTACTGCAACATTTATTTCATTATGAAGACAGGTATGTGAGGCATGTGACCCTTCAAAGTTACTGCATTCTTGCCACAAAATGTACAAACATGGCTGATAAATGTGTAGCAGCCTGGTGTAGCAGGAGATCACGATATGTGCTGCAATATCAGAACCATAAAATGACGTGACGTTTTCTTACGGCCAAGGTTCTAAGACACGCAGGGCAGACAAGCAAGCCTTACAAGCAGGTATTACCAACATGAAAGTGAAGAGAAACAATTATATCTACGTCACTGCCAAGATCCACTCAAAAGTGCTCTTCAGTCATTCTCTCATTCATTAGCAAAAGTCACTGAGTCACATTCATTTATAATCAAAAGGTTGTCATCCAAATTCAGTCTTTTATATTCCCACCACACTAAAAATAGCCCACAATGAAGTGATCTGCAGGCTTTGTAAGAATCATGGACCCGGCCATCTGTAGCTGTGCCTGAGAGGCAGCGTCATCCAGCTTTGATTAGCACTCTGGTGTTCCAATTAACTCTTGCAGCTGAAAGACACTGCTTCTTAATCAGGGGACAAAATTTGTTCAAAAGCATCTGGTGAGAATATATGGCGCAATTTAGGAAGCAAGCCCAATATAACGTGACAACGAAGAACACTGTAAACTTTTTTTATTTTTTTTTTAACAAAAAGAGGTAAGATGACCAACTCATCTGGATTTACATCAATAATTAGACCCTTTGAAGATGAGCCTATCTTTTGTGGTGTGTGCCAGGACTAATTAAGCCTTTTCTGGTGCCTTTTATACTTGAAAGTGCTTTACTGCAGTTTTTCTATTCTAGTTTTTCTAAAATATTGGCTGTTCAGTTTAATTTATTTCTGTTGTTAACATTTTGTTTAATAGCAGAGATTTGTTCTTCTGTGAACTGAACATCATGCTATCTCATTTGTCTCGCCTCTACTCCCATAATGCTTTGTGATGCATCAAGTGAGAGGAAAAGAAATTGTGCACTTCGCTAAAAGTTTACACTGCAAAAACTCAAATTAAATAAAAAAAATTCTGCCAATGGAGTAAGAAAATTTTACTTTGTATGATTCTTGAAATAAGAAAAAATTGAGTCAAATCAAGTATTTCAAGAATCTTACAAAGTAAAATTTTCTTACTCCAATGGCAGAAATTTTTGACTTAATTAGAGTCAAATTTTCAAGCTAACAAGACAAATAAACTTACACATTCTGAAAACAAGATTAATATTTTTACACAATCAGTTCTTGTTTAGTAAATCAGTCTCAAAACAAGATCAAATAGATTTTTTGGCTCGAAATAAGGTTTTAAAACTTGGTTAGAAAGACATTTTTTGCAGTGTAAAATTGTCACTTTTACTGCTATGTTACAAAGATAAAACAAGCGATCACATTTTTGCAGTAATAACTTCTTAATGTCTCTGTTTGTTTAACAGGTTCTTAGCAGCCAGCCCCCTCAGTCATACGGCTTCATACTCTGTGATTTACAGATATGTTCACACAACATAATGGCGCCTTCTGTAATTAGAACCAAGCAAGATAACACAGATTATAGCCAGACAAGGTATCACTGCAGGCTATGAAAATAAACGGAAAATTAACACAGACTTTCAGAATCTTTGGACAGCAGTAGTTGTTTATGGAAGTAGAAAAAGCGGTTTCAGATTTAAACCAACACCTGGGACAAATTCTTGACATTTATTTTTCTGTCAACTGACCTTTTTTTTTTGCTGACATTTTTGACTTACAGTACTCAGGGGAAGGGCGCAGCATCGAGCTATTAGTGATGGATGCTTTTCACATTGAGAAGATCCTGCTTCTGCGTACGCCGCTTCACTGAGACAGCTTTCTGGGACACTTAATGGAAGTGAGCCGTCTTTATTTTCAACCTGTGATTTCCCACAAGTCAAAACGTCGGGCATGGAAAAAGCTCCACTGGGACCACCATACTTATGCTGAGGGGGATAAAATGCACACAGAGCAACCGGAGAGGCTTGAGGAGAGATTTGAATATTCATTTCATGCTTTTAGCACTGCAGCTAGAACCCACACGAAGCCTCGACTGTGATGGAGCTGTTAAGCCGAATGAATTTATCTGCAAGTTTCCGAAATGCCACATTCTAAAATACACACGATCTATGTACACCTGTAGAGAAAAATGAAATGTATTGATCTAAGCACAGTTACTGGTGCATATATATATATATATATATATATATATATATATATATATATATATATATGTGAGAGAGAGAGACAGAGAGAGGTTATATATATATTATATAATATAACAAATATAACA